>JAOEHY010051228.1:0-30347 GCA_025447955.1 Psilopsiagon aurifrons
AACTAAAAACATTGGTGTTATCAGCACTGTTCTCAGGCCACAAGTCAAAAACACAGCGCTGCACCAGCTACCAAGAAAAGGGAAAAATGACTGCTGCTGCTGAACCCATGACATCTGTATAGAACATATTCCTGTTTCCAGGTCTCCTCAAGAAACAATCTGATGCACAGGATTTTGACACTTTGATCAAACACAAGAGTTTTCACTGAGACTGCAAGAGGAATGGGAGCCACACATCTTTCTGGGGGAGAAAGGCCAGATCTCCTCCCCGTAGGACTGAAACAGGCTACGACTACAGGCACATGTGGGGCAAGGCTGGGAAACCTCCACATGGCTCTTTCAAGGAAACAAAGAATAGGAAAGACAGCATTCAGCTCTAGAGATTCCTACTTATAAAGCAGGAGTTGACCTCTTACCCTGGAAACAGGGTGTGTTCCCACATCACTGGTATAACAGGAAACCCAGTCTCTTCGAAAGGGGAAAGCTAGGGTTTTCAGCTGTGTAACTAAAGCCTCCATATCACCCGGCTCCACATACATAGTAATGAACAGCAGAAAAATATTTAATGAACCTGACACTTTCTCATCAGCTTACCTTTTATACAGGTGTCAAGTGAACATCAGCAGACAGCTAAGGGCCCTACGCATCCTTGCCATGTAAGCAATTCATTCTGATTACACTGCACAAAGTGTCTTTGTTTTAATAAATTAAAATGTGAAGTACAGCATATTTCCAGATGCTCAGTACAGATTCATGGGTTTGGTACTGATTTTCACCAATTCACTGAGCAAATCATGTGCTCCCAACCTCAGCAATGACCAAAGAAGGAAAAAGATGGGATGGATCCTATTACTCCTGGAGCCTCTCTGTCCATCTGCCTTCACAGTGTAACTCTATTTATGCAGCTGTTTCACAGATATCCAGGAGACTACTGCTTTTGCCAGTGTCACGAATCCTACCCTCTCCCTAACAGAACCTGGAGACAAATACTCATTAATGACAAAATCAGGAGTCTTACATCGTAAGACAGGGCTGCTAATGAGGAATGAAGAAGAGCACATCATCTCCTTGTTCATTCAAGGTCAAAGACCAGGCTGGCAGTCAGTGACAAGGTCTCTTAACAGTGGTGTCTTGCACCATGCTACAAAGCCAACAGGAATAATACATCTTAGAGCTTTGATTTTCACAGCAGAGTGTTGAAGAAGGAGGAAGGCTAATTTAGCCATGCTTACTCTTTGAAAGGTGCAAATTACAGAGAACATGGCTTGTTCCTTGACATAGAGTTAATTTCATGGCTGAAGTTCAACTTGGGGCACAGAAATCTTCATGTGAAAAACCCAGGAGAAGCATCACAAGCCACTGTCATACTGCAGGTTGCCTGCCCAGACCTGCATGCTGCAGCTGGAGCATTGGTCCCACTGGGCCAACACCGGCTCTGCTGCAGCCATGCAGGCAGGACATCTTGCCAGGTTGTCAGAAAGGAGATCCAGTTACAAAGTGGTTGGCAGCAGCTGTGTAAGAAGGACAGCATGCAGAGGCCTCACCCTGCCAGCAAAATGACCACCTGTCCTTCCCTCGGGTCCCTGCTTTTCCCCTCCATCTCTCACCATCCCCAGGACACTCTGACAGAAAAGGTTTGCATCCACCCAGCACACCTTGATTGATCAGTAAAAAAGAAAAAAAGGATGTTAGTAACACAACTGTTAAACAATTCTTAGAGATAAACACTCATGACATGTTAAACCCCAAAGCAAACACTACATAATTCATGATACTCACTATACAAAAGCACACTGGAAAATGGACGTGTTACTTTTCTCTCAGGACCTTGAATTTCTATATTATTAAAGCAGTTTGGGTGGTGGGAGGAGGAACCTGATGTTTTAAAGTTTATACTTTTCTCCTAGTACATTGCCAGGAAGATAAAATATTTAGCGGCTTCATATTCCCTAACCATATTTTTGACAATATGCTTCATGCTCTATTTGCCACAGAAGTTGTGACACTGCAGTCAGTCTTCAAGGAATAAAGTGTGCATTTTTCATGGCAAAAGATCAGAAAAATCACATCTTTTTATTACTCTGCCATTGGTTAAGTCAAGCTCTGATAATTAGGATATTGGATATTTATGAGGAGCTATTCTGCCTTTATCACTGCTTTAGGTGCCTGTTGACAGATGCAGCAAGACGATTTACATTGATGAGTGAATTTGCCAGTATTTCAGCAATAATATTCAAGTCTAAGTCTGCTAGAAAAAGGATCTGTATATCACTCTTGGAATATATATTTTCAATTAATTCTGGTTTTGTAGTATTTCCTCGGGCATGCTGTCATTGAGATTATCTATCATTTGTTTGTGCTCTGATCGAATAGTAGCCAAAATTAAAGTCCAGAGGGTGACTGGATAGAAGCAGGTTATTAAATTAGAAAGGCATGATAAGCCACTATACTCTCCTAGTCTGCACTGGGCCATAGGACCCTCCCTTTGAATCAATCTCTGCTGCCATTGCAGAACAGAAAAAGGAGGGGAAAGCAACTCCTTTCCCACACCACACTGGAGTGTAGAGACTTTGTGACAGACAGCAAGTTAGCAGAACCCAGGCAGATGAGGGGAGAAAGCACAGCTCTGTGGCAATCTCTTTTTCCTGAGCACCCCCTCAGTGGTTCTTTTTTACTTCTGAAATTACACTTAAGCTAGGACTGAATTCTGCTTACAAATATTTGCTTCCACTTAGAGAATGCAGGCTGCCGTGCATCTCACACCATGCTCTGTCAAGCTGTCCCTGATCTCCTTGCAACTGCAAACAATTATTTTTTTTTATCCCACAGAAATTTTCAGTCTTACTATTGATGTGATAAAAGCGCACTGATCCATTCCCAGTTAATCTATGTCTATTCTACAAGTAAATGGTTCAATACTTCCTCTAATGATCTGTACATTTCAGATTTACTTATGCCTGAAAAAGCTCCAGCAGAAGTTTATGTGAGCAGAACTATAAAATCAAGCATGGAGCAATATATAATTGCAGTGAAATATATGCTTGAGACCACTGATTTAAGCAGAGCTGAGTAAAAGCTTAATGCCTTCAATTACAGACATTTGAAATGTCCTGCCTGTCTCAAGCAGTTCCAGGGAGGAACAAGACAGAAGGAAAGCTGTATCATTACAGCCTTGGCATTTACTCAAATCAGCATCATATACCTTTCCTGCCCTTTCCCAACAACAGTTCAGTGACTTCTAGAGGTGTTAAACCCCCCACCCTCCAGAGACACTAGAAAATTTGACCCTCACACCTGAGATGACTTAAGGCCCCCTATCACACAAAAGGAGCCCAGGCACATGAAGAGCAAAAAGCAGGCTACCCTTCTGGCTGAGCCCTCAATGAGCCTCCGGGGAGTTTCTTAGTGATAAGGAAGAAAGGGTGCACAAAAGCAAGTAAAGAGCAGCAGTACTGACTTTTAAAGTAGGATGTTCAGGGTAATTTATTCTACCAACAGCCTCTCTCACCAGTTCTCCCCTTCCCCTCACCATCTTACCATCAATATACGAGGTCCTCCTTGCTCAAGATGACAGGGAGGAAAAGGTTTTAAATCACACATACTTTGCACACCATGGGAAATAAGAGTTAACCACTCTAAATAAATGTGCTTTATTAATAGAATATTAATTTATACCACTTAATGATGCTTCGGCATTCTATTGTAACGGTCAACCCTCTTTTTAAATCAGGAAGACTTTGAAATTAAGCCACATTTTTTTTGTTTTGCTCTGGCTTCCACTTTAAACACTCTTCTGGGTCAGAGATATGTACAATATGTATGGTTAGAAAAGAGCTTAAAAGGAAGAGACGGGTGAAGAATAACACTGCTTCTAACTTGACCTTTAATAGGTTTTCAGAAGGCTTCAATACATTCTCCCAAGTTTGATAGTGACTACAATACTTTGGCTTCACTGATGTGATGCTTTATCAGTTTAGGTAGGTGTGAAGAGGAACATACACAAGGAAAGTGAAGAGCAGCGTTTAAACCTACCTTACAAGTTATATTTGAATAAGTTTTCTTCAGCTCTCAAGCTCTGTTAAGTTCACAAAGACCCTCCAAGCAAGAGAAAGGACATACTTAGAATCCTTGTCTCTAAATTGTAGAGACATCAATTTGATAGGTGGATCACTCCATGGAGAAAGAACTGGCTGGATGGCAGCATGCAAAGAGTTGTGGTCAATGGCTCAATGTCCAGCTGGAGGCCAGTAACAAGTGGTGTCCCTCAGGGATCGGTGTTGGGACTGATCCTGTTCAACATCTTTGTCGGTGACATGGTCAGTAGGATTGAGTGCACCCTCAGCAAGTTTGCTGATGACACCAAGCTGGGTGGTTTGGTTGATTAGCTGGAGGGAAGGAATGCCAGAGGGACCTTGATAAGCTTGTGAGGTGAGCTGATGCCAACCTGATGAAGTTTAACCATGCCAAGTGCAAGGTCCTACACCTGGGTGGGATCAATCCCAGGTGCAGCTACAGGTTGGGCACAGGAGATATTTAGAGCAGCACTGTGGAGAAAGACTTAGGGGTGTTGGTTGATGAGAAAATGAACATGAGCCGGCAGCGTGAGCTCGCAGCCCAGAAAGCCAACTGTATCCTGGGCTGCATCAAAAGGAGTGTGACCAGCAGGTCGAGGGAGGTGATCCTGCCCCTCTACTCTGCTCTCGTGAGACCTCACTTGGAGCATTGTATACAGTTCTGGTGTCCTCAATATAAAAAAGACATGCAACTGTTGGAAGAAGTCCAGAGGAAGGCCATGAGGATGATCAGGGGACTGGAGCAGCTCTCATACGAAGAGAGGCTGAGAAATTTGGGGCTGTTCAGCCTGGAGAAGAGAAGTATCTGAAGGTGGCCTATAGGGATGCTGGGGAGGGACTCTTCATTAGGGACTGTAGTGAGAGGACAAAGGGGGTAACGGGTTCAAACTTAAACAGGGGAAGTTTGATTGTATATGAGGAAGAAGTTCCTTCCTGTGAGGGTGGTGAGGCACTGGAATGGGTTGCCCAGGGAAGTTGTGAATGCTCCATCGATGGTGGTGGTCAAGGCCAGGTTGGACAGAGCCTTGGGTGGCATGGTTTAGTGTGAGGTGTCCCTGGCCCATGGCAGGCGGGTTGGAACTAGATGATCTTAAGGTCCTTTCCAACCCTAACGATTCTATGATTCTATGATTCTCTAATGAAGGAAATGAAGACGTACCAGGAAGAATCCCTAGCTTAAATAATTAGACTTATTTGTAATAGCCAGTGCTACCATGGCCCCACAAAGGACCATGCAAGGACTCTGTTATCACTGCTCCTCTGTAACACATTTACTTTGCATTAATTTGCCTGACCATGTAAGTTAACATAACAAGAAAACAAGATTTTGTTCTTGTGCTGTCTCTTCTCCTTTAAATGACAGAAGATGGGCAGAGAGGAATCTGTGGTCAATATTTAAAAGTATACTTACACCTATGTAAGTGCTTAACCATGCAAACATCACAAAATTTATGACAAAAACTAGATTTCATGTGTGAGTTGTTAGAATTCAATAATATTGTGGCAAACGGATTTCAGAAATCATTAAGGAACAAATAGATGGAACACAAAACATCATCACTAGGACCTAGCATGTTTCTTCAAGGCAGAAGCATCCATTAGTTAGAGGGCATCAGGAACAGGCCCAGTAACTTGCCAGATATACATGGCACTAATAACTAGATTGGTATTGTTGCTCAGTATTTCAAGATTCCTATCTTACAGCTCCCAGGCCCAGCTTCCAGAGGGAAACTCACCCCGCCATGAACTATGGCAGGAGCTGCAGGGCTGTGATCACAGACCTTAGTATTCAGGCACAATTTCTTCTTATTCAGCGGTTACACCACCTTTTGTTGTAAAATCTTAACTTCTACTTGGACATCATATTCTGCTGGTCAGTTTGTGAATATTCTGAGCCCTATAGGAGTAGTAAGCACAGTAGTAAGCTGAACACTCTGAATAGCTTGAACTTGGAGAACGCATGAACCAGTGGCTGCCTCCTGCAGGCCTCCAGTCTCTGCTGAGAGAAGAACAAGTTTGAAGGAGCCTCAAAGATCATCTGGCCCAGCCTTTCTTTGCAAACCATGACCTAGACTAGATGCCGGAGCACCCTGTCCAGATTAACTTTAGAACCATCCAGTGCTGGGAAATCCACCATTTCCCTGGGTAGATTATTCCAACGGCTGAGAGAGCTTCAGTTGTGACAGTGATGCACTAAGATATCTTATGAAAGCCAGTGTCTCCCAGGCAAGCTAAATATTCAACCATTCCTCTAAAAGACAATTCAAGATATGTAGTGATAAGATAAAGGGTAGTGGGTTTAAACTTAAACAGAAGAAGTTCAGGTTAGATAAAAAGGAAGAAAGTCTTCACTGTGAGGGTGGTGAGGCACTGGAACTGATTGCCCAAAGAAGCTGTAGCTGGCTCATCCCTCTCAGTGTTCAAGGCGAGGTTGGATGGGGCTTTGGGCAACCTGGTCTAGTGGAAGGTGCCTCTGCCCATGACAGGGGGGTTGGAGCTGGATGATCTTAAGATCCTTTCCAAACCTAATGATTCCATAATTCTGTCTATCTGGCAAGGCACAGGGCAAACCCCACATCATTCTGCAAGGACTCTCAATCATTATATTGCCGATATTAAAGCTGGTACAGGCAGTGGCCACAAGCTTCTGCACCACAGTAGGGGTCTGACTGCTATGGAAAGCATACAAGGGAGAAGCAGACAGTTTGAACCCTAGTATAGGCTTTGTTTGGGATAATGTCAGCATTTGTATTTAACCCCTTTCTGACCTCCGTGTAAAATGAAGGTGCCTGGAAGCAAAGCAGAAACAGTAATGAAACAGTTCATTGCTCAGTTCACAGTAAGCAAGGACATCAGAAACTTTAATT
This sequence comes from Psilopsiagon aurifrons, assembly GCA_025447955.1. Classification (NCBI taxonomy): domain Eukaryota; kingdom Metazoa; phylum Chordata; class Aves; order Psittaciformes; family Psittacidae; genus Psilopsiagon; species Psilopsiagon aurifrons. The sequence goes on from JAOEHY010051228.1 coordinate 6,941, forward strand.
ACAGAAACCAGCAGCTACAGTAAGATCAGTCTATTTGATGTTTGAATTAGAGGTTAAGGGCAGAGGAAAAGAAGAATTTTGCTGTTTGTGATAAAACTCATCCCTCTCTCTGGATACTGCTAAGCCATCCCTGGCAGGGATGGACTTTTATCCCTGGCTCAGACTTATGAAGAACAAATCTTTTTGCATTTTGAATGCACCAGATGGCATGCCTTTACAAAACTGGCCTCCAGGGAAGATACCTCTAAAATTCCTTCCTGCAAGGACTTCACTCCCTCTCCCCCAAAATTACTCAGTTCAGGCGCTACGTAATGCAGGACAGAAGCATATGCTTTTCCTTTGGCAATTGCATTGTTTTATGCTATTAAGAAATATGCCCAATCTGCCTTCTTTTCAGTTCAGTATATTGTATTTCTCCTAGATTGATGTATACCTCAGACCAAATAGTTCTGCATGGACCAGATTGGGGTAATTGGATTACATTTATGTGAAACCCAAAGTGCTAGACATTCTCAGGGGTGATTTTCTTTTTAAGACTGCCATTAGAGTCCCAGGGAAACCAAGTACAAAAGCCTAAACTAATCTCACATTAAACAGGATTTTTTTTTTCGATCAAGTTACACAGAGAGGTTGACTTTTAATGGGAGTTGTACAGTTGAGAGACTAACACACAGACAAAAAAATCCCCAACTCCTTAACCCAAGGGAAGAACTTCAAAACAAGAGAAATGAGGAAATCTGCATTAATGCCCACACATGTGCTCAAGCTCACCGTGCTCTGCCCATGGGTGCTGGTAGCTGGTAATTCATGCAGTGGCAAAAGTCAGGATAATTGGACTCTACTGTAGCAAATAAAACACACTTACAAAGGAGTCAGAAATCATTATCCCTATGGTGCAGAAGTGTCCAAGGCACAGGGAGAGCTTACAAGGTCACTTAGGAGGACTGCACCAGGGCTGAAGTCTCAGACTCCATAGCTAAGGTTCAAACACTTATGGCTGATGGGTGCTGGGAAGACAGACTGACAACGTATGGGGAAATTTGCTGTTCTAACTTTGCTGTCACAGTGGAAGAAGAAAAATTCCACCATCTTGAACGTAAAAAAGGAAGATACTTGCGGCACATTTTGAGTGTCTGGGATATTTGTGGAATGCTTCAAATGGCTACTATGAAAGGCCCAAGGATGCATTTCCATGTGCCTGCTAGGAAACACAGAGAGCAATTGAAACTGCTGGGTGAGAAAGTGTACCTATCACCCTCCGTTCCCAAGGGAGGAGTAGTCTCACAGCACCTGGACCTGTGCCCTGTGCCTGGCTCAGCACCAAGGTGGTTTCTTTGAACTGTATGATTTCTGAACCAGAAATAACCATTTTGGACTGTGACAGGATTTTGTTGGATTTCCAAGGGAAAAGATATTCTTGCTTAGAAATACAATGCAGAAAACCCTTTCAAGACTACTTGGAAGCAGAGGGGAGAGCATTCTTTCACAGACATGAGGGGTATTAACTATTTTACATTATCTTACTAATTGTCTCATAACATCCCAGCAGCATTTATTTTTCTTAGTGCAATGCAACTGAATTACATCTGAATGGGGAGTACTTAAACTAGTTTGATATTTTTATTTTGTCTCCTTTGCAGACACAGGCTTAATTTGGGTTCATTTTGAACGCTGTTGCCATAGTATGTGCTGTACTTGATGAATGACAGGGAACATGGAATAGTAGCTTAACCTGCAGGGCAATTTGGGAAAAGAAACACATAGAAACCTGGTAAAATGGAGCCAGAAAATCTCCTCTGACTAGATTTATACATTTTTCTTCAGAACACAAGTCCTTCAGCAGGGCAACTAAGCATTCTGTCTCAAAAATCGGCCAATTTGCAGATTTTTACATGTGCTCACAACTCAAACCGGAAACTATGATGGAGCCTGCAAAGACAGGGATTGATCAGAAGAGGCAAATGAACCCAGAAACAGATGCAGAAATTGAACAGAAATCTCATCTGCAGCAGGCTTATAGTTGTAGGCAGATCCAACTCGATACTGCCAAACCATACAGCAGGTACCACACTGGCTGTTTGTACATGTAACATGCAACGTCCATACAAAGCTTTGCTTTCAAGTCGACAAATACTAGTCAATTTGAAAACCAGGCCTTGCAAATCACTGCAGAGAAAGGTCACATTGCTTTTCAGAGTTAGGAGCCAAACAGCACGTGAGGGAAATAGTTGTCCTATGACTCACATCTCATACGGAGGCATGTTTTAGGTGGCTCCCCAACCACCCACAGGACAAGTCAACATGCAGTAACTGAATTATATCAGCTAAACAATCCCATTCTCACATACCAAGCTTTCACGGTGTGATTGGGCCCTGTCAACTCCCCAGAGCACCTGTATCAAGACACTCCCAGTGCTCTCCCTGACTTTGTCAGGGGCAAGGGAGGCCCATCTTTTAACCTGGATTTCTTTTTCCTGTTGGCATTAACTAGTTTGTCTTTCAGACAGATTGATGTCATTCTTACATTTGGAAAGGAAATTAGTCAGAGCTCAAGTATAATAGTAGTAATTTCTGATACCACAGGAGGTGTACTCCTCTGGGCTTGTGTGTGTGAGAAATTAGTGTGTATTAGTTGGCATTAGGAGGGGTCACCAAGGATGTGATGCAACCTGGAGGGCCCCAAACCAGGCTGTGCCCTTATTCTTTCTTCTCCCATGATGGGGTGGGAGGAACAGGGGACATGTCAACTGTTGATTTTGCAGCTTATGACAATGCCCTTTGGCTTTGTCTTCTTGATACATTAGAGGCTTCATATTCCTAAGTGCTGAGATTAAGAGACCAAGAACATTTATTTCAATCTTTGTGAGGGGAAAAAAATAAATTAAACAGCACAATTTTTGTTCTAAATATCTCCAGTTTGATGAGAAAAACCCTGAGCCTCAGTTCTGAGGCAAAAGGAGACCTTTCCTCCCTGCTGCCAGCCCCCAACCCCCCCCTTCCTTTCCCTCTCACTCTTTATTACTGCACGGTCACCCCACTCTCAGCCCCATTTCAGCTAGTAACAGGGAGCAGAGAAACAGGAGAGGGTGGACTGGATAAGAACTAAAACACTGAAGAAATGGATGAAGTTACTCCTTTCAACAGGAGATTTTCTAACAAAAGCACGCAAAGGACATTTTTTTTTTTAGGTTTTAAAGGCAGCCCTAGAGCTCAATCAAACCAGCCACAAAATGGGAATCAAGGAGGGTTGGTTTTGCATCAACCTGTCAAAATTCATTGCAGAATAAGCTGCTAACATGGGCTGGACAAGTCATGTATAAATGGGAAGCAAGGAAAATCTAGCACTGGAAGTCATAGAAAGCAGCTTGTTCAACTGTGCGTACCCTATTGAAAAACAGGATGTAGAACTAGCCCAGTAAATTACCTTTTGTTTCAATGTTTTGTTTCTAAATTTGCTCCAAACTGAACAAACTCTCACTATTTAAAAATTCTTCTTAAAACTGAGCAATCAAATAAACTCAGACTTTCACTGTAAAAATATTTAACTTGGTAGTTATCACTAAGAACATTTTCTGCAAGAAATATGGCAATATGACATGTGGACTTATCATTGACAAATTTACCTATAGATCTGTATTATGACAAACATAAAACAAAAGAAAATCTATCTACACTAAAATAGAGCTCTTCATAATAGGTTTTGATAGTTGGATATGTAGAAACTGTCATGAATACAAATGTAGGGAAACCCTTTCTCCAGCTATTTTGCAGCACAAATACTTTTGTGTGTCATTAATTTCCACTGCTTTTTAAAAGAAAAGAAAAAAATATTGGGAAGGTGGCTCTTCTTCCAGCTGTACCATTTGAAGTCCTTGTCCAATCTTTCTGTAACCAAAACACAGATGACCTGAGGGCATGGTCCCCGAGTGTAATGGTTGCAAATTTAGCAAAGTACTGCTAGTAAACATGTTTATTTCAAAAGCTGTACAGAATGAAACTTGCTAAATAAAATCACTGTAGTGGTGCCATTAAGAAAGAAAATCTTAAGGTAGGGGCTGGGGGAATGAAATGAAATCTTATTAATGATTGATTTAGTGAAAGAAGGGAAGGTTTGGGGAGAGAGTTTGCTACTACTGAACACTGAGAAAATTGCTGTTTGCTCCATAACTATGAAGGGGTAAAACCAGTTTCCAGTTTAGAACCCTAATTGCAAGCAGGATAAGTAATAAATAACCCTGCTCAGTATAGATGATACTTTGGTGTATGGTGCTGGGGCATGGAAAAGGTGATTTAAAAAGAGAAGTCTTAACTGGTTCTCTGAATGAAAGAGAGGCAGCTGGACAGTAGGATAAAAACCTGAAGTTATAAAAACTTCAGTTGACGTCGGAATCCTGACTTATAGAAGGAATGAAATCTTTAGTATGCTATGGATGGGCAATTTCACATATAGAAAATCTTCTTCTCTCCAGACCTGTTACTAAGAGTTGCTGTTTCAGATTAGCTTCACCTGTAACAGTTAACAAGTAATGTGGCTTTATGAAGCTGCCACCTCTTTCTCCAATAAGGGAATTAGAAAGCCTTCTTAGGTTAAGCTCTAAAACAAGAGAGCAGGCAATATTAGATCTTCTTCAGATGAAGTATATATCTCTGGTCAACAGATTAGGTGCTTGTTTTCAGGCAACTGTCCTGCTCATTTAAGGAAAAGCTCAAGTGCTGTAAAAAACCCTATTATGGCTAGGATGTAAGAGGGAGCCATATATTTTATGAACATGAGACATTCCTGGCTTTAAGATTTTTTTAACCTACAAAGACAAATTTATCTTTGAAGCATAAAATGGTGAACACATTGCAATCACTTTTTATCTTATAAACATTCAAGAGGAAAACATCCTGCTTCAAATTGGATTGGTTGTCAACTAGTTGATGAGCAGCTCAGTATGGTCGACAAGAAGCTCAACATGACCTGTCAACGTGCACATGCAGCCCAGAAAGCCAATCATATTCTGGGCTGCATCAGAAGTGTGATCATCAAGTTGAAGGAGGTGATTCTCCCCCTCTGCTCTTGTGAGATGCCACCTGGAGTACTGTATCCAGCTCTGGAGCCTCCAGCATAAGAAGGACATGGATCTGTTTGAGCAAGTCCAGTGAAGGGCCATGAAGATGATCAAAGGGCTGGAGAACCTCTCCTACAGAGACAGGCTGAGAGAGTTGATGTTGTTTAACTTGGAGAAGAGAAGGTTCAGGGGAGACCTTAGAGCAGCTTTCAAGTACCTAAATGGGCCTACAAGAAAGCTGGAGAGGGACTTTCTACAAGGACCTGTAGGGATAGGGTGAGGGGAAATGGCTTTAAATTGAAAGAGGGGAGATTTAGATTACCTATGAGGATGGTGAGTCACTGCAACAGGTTGCCCAGGGAAGTTGTGGCTGCCCCATCACTCCAAGTGTTCAAGGCCAGGTTGGGCTGTTTATGGGCTAGGTTGGAAGTGTTCAAGGCCAATTTTGCACAACCTGGTCTAGTGGAAGTTGGCCCTGTCCACGGCAGCGGTTTTGGAATGAGATGATCTTTAAAGGTCCCTTCCAACCCAAACCATTCTATGATACTATGAAACTACAGCCTATATAATCATATTTTCTACATATAGACTACAAAATTAAAGGCAGAGAAGATACTCAGGAGATGAGACTTCAGAACAATTTCTTGTATTAGCTACAGGTATATACTCACAGACAGCTGAGAAGAAAGGGATTGCAGGTAAGGCAAAAAGGATGATCAGTCTCCAAAAACTAGCTAAATGCTCATGTTTGGTCTCAAATCAAGTGCAAGTAGTAAACTGTGTGCATTTATACCATTCAGAGATCCCACATGTATGTTGATTGCTGACTGACCTGGAACTGGCATATTGGTGGAAGTTGCAGAAAAAGGGGAAAGGAAGGAGAGGTTTCAAGCTTCATTTCTTAACATCTTAATGCATGGACTGAGAAAACCTGCACTACTAGCATCAGATGCTGGTCTTTTCAAATATCCAAACATTTGGTTGTGCAGCAAGTGTTAAAGGGACACCCCCATCACTAACACAAATGGCTATTCCTATGGAGTGATGTGTGCCTGAACAATACATTTTCACTGCTCTCTTAATTTTTCTATATTCTAAACAATTCTTTTGCACATGAAACTGCATATTGGAAATTATAAGCCTACACCCTAAGTATCACAGGAAGCCTGCCATCTTAAATGAATAAAGCACAGACATTTAATGCACCCGCGTGTCTGAATGTGCAGGACTGTGAACAAACAAGCCTGCAGGCTGTCCCTATATTACTCCAAGACACAATCAGACAAAACAGACTTACCCAGGAGAGCTGTAATCAGTCAATTTGGAAATATGACTGCCCTTCAATGACAAACCAGAGACACTGTAAAGCAAATAGCTGGGCTATTGCACAGCCTCAAGATGAAAAAAAAAGAAAACCCCTCCCAGTGCTCAAATGAGAGAGAAAGAGAGATTGTGTTCCTTATCTAAAAGAGATAAAAATGAAGACTGTTCAAATGCAGATCAGGGAGAGATGAGGTTTTCACTGCCAAGGGGGAAATACAAACAGGCTGCATTTCAGAGCCTCAATGCAAGTTATATTAAGGAGTTTTCTTTAGAGAAGCAAAGACTAGCATAATCTACAAATACACAGAAGTTATTTTTCCTCTGAGCAGCTACAAGCTGGTGCAAATAATCCCCTTCATCTTCGAACACCAGCGTCAGAGGTGGCTGACAATGAAAGTCTACTGGCATCATTTCTTCCTGTTCAAATCCATCTCCCCTTGACAGCTGATTGCAGCCAATTTTCATCTACTAACACATGATGACTATCTTAAAAAATGCAACACATGCTGAAGCTCTTGGTAATGACGAGCTCTTCAAAGAAAAAGAATTGTTTGTACAATGAATATACTTCCATGTGCATTTTCAGGAAATGGAAAATTCAATTACTTCAAACATGCTACATAGTTGTCACATAGCCCATCGTTCCCAAAAGTAGCTGGGCCACTTTTCTTCAGTAAATAAATATTTCTTATCTAGTTTCAAATATTTAATACATGTGCTTAATATGCAATAGCTGTGTTAGTAAAAGCTAGAGAAGATAAACTCTGCATGTCAAACTTCCTGGTTACCATTCTTTCTAGTTCTAACTCTGTAGATTGTATATGTTTTCACAGAGATTCTTCTTGTCTGTACAGTGCATTTATAGTGTGACCCTGGTCTCAGATTTGGCTCCAAAATACTACCACGCAATAGATAAATTACATCACTGAAGTACCTACATTTGTATAAATCAATACTACTTCTGCTAAGTCAGAACAGGCTACTGATTTCAGAAGCTGGTGATTCAAAATGAGCAGCATCCAGCTGCTTTGCTTTTATTTTTTTCCCCACTCGTTATGACAGCCATAATAGGTTGCTTGCAGAATTACATTATATTCGTGAATTGTCTGCACATCTGCGGAATGTAGATTTATTTCAACTTGTCTTTTTACAACTGGTCTGAGGATGAAATTCAACTTTGCCATAAAGTTCACCAGCTGCAGAACTTCTTTCTGTCCCATAATACTCCTTAGATGAGCTTCGAGTGCTTTTGCTGGGAAGCTTCCAGAGCAGATTCCTTTTGATTTTTCCCCTGCTTTTAAGGGGTATATGTTTCTCTATGGGTATATATGCAGAACTTGCAAGTACTAATGTGAGCTATGCACATGTTCCTGTGGGAAGGCAGACCTAACACTTAAACTCTCTACTCTCTTAACTGTGCTCACATCAACAGCTTCCTTTTTTATTGCCTAGAGATGCCTTTTATTTAGTTGTTAATCCTGAAGTAGAATTTTCATACTGAAGAGACAGTATAATATAGTGTTACCACATTTAAAATAATAATTTTGTTTAAATCTCAGTGTTTCTTTTCCTTCACATACAGTTTTATGTACACTTACAATTAGCAATCTTGAGGAATTAAAGTACTCCCAGCCCAAAGAAGACTCAGACAATATCTCAAACTATGCAAACTTAGAGAACAACTCTTAACTCAGTTAAAGGAAAATCTGTTCAACAGCCACCTTATGAAATTCAACAAAATGGACAACAAAGAAAAAGTCTGCAAAATCACCACAACTTGCACAGCTCCTGGCCACCTCCAGCTGCAGCCAATGTCTGCTCAATTCTGCCTTTCTCAGTCCTGCAGATGTATGGTTGGGGAGAAAGGAAGATGCAATTTTGGCAAAGATGGATCTAGACTGTGTAATGCAACCTGCTTGGTATAACTGTCAACATGGCAGAAGCTATGGCAGCCTCCACTAGCAAACAGAGAATGAATTCTGAATAGAACAACATAACAGGAAAGGCTGACACATGCAAGCTACTTTATGATGAAGGCTTTGCTAGAAAATAACTGTCAGCTGAAGCACCTTGATCCACCCAGTGTCACAACAAAGCAAAGTAGCTTAACCTGTTTTAAATTTTGTATGAAAAAATGTTGTGTTGCTGAAGCTATCAAATTCTAATTTGATTATGCTGAATATTGAATTCTACTTGTGTAACCCCAAATTGTCAATACATTATTTCACTCCTAAGGATTTTGGGTCCTTTCCTATAAAATAATGCATCACAGTTTATCGAATATCTATAGCATTGTCCAATTTTTCTTCTTTGCATGTATATCAAAATAAGTTATTATAAAGTACTTATTTTAAAACTCTGATGTTGATAAAGATATGCCTCCAATGTGATTTCAAGGATACACTTTAAAACAAAACGCCAAGCCCTCAATAATAAATAAGTTACATGTTCATGGGATAGGAAGCAGAATAATTACGCAACTGCTTAAAATAAATTGTGGTACCTAATGTTAATCAGCTTTAGTAACCTCAAAAGGGGAAGTGAATGTACATTCATTTATATTCATTAACTAGGCAGATTTTCTATTTTAGGAAAGCAGAGGGGTTATCATGCAGTTTTTGTTTCTATTCCTTCTACAGAACATCAGTCCTAGGATCAAAAGCATGATGTTCACTTTAAACAGATTTTTTCACACCTCAGTATTTTCACCTCAAAACCATATTGAGTAAAAATGATCGGAACCATCAATATTTTTAAAATTAAATAAAGAACATTTGAAGCTTAGGGACACTGACTTTCACAATGTTGCTTCAGGGGGTAAAACATTTGAAAATGGTGATGTAAAGATGGCAAATATTCCTTACCCGAAATGACTTCAAAGTAGAGTTCAGTCATTAAGATTTTTGTCACCAGAAGTCTGAAATGCTACTCCTGAATTCAGTGTATTGATCTCCAGTGCACCCCAAAAAGCATGGCATTTTCTCACTTTGTACTCTTGGGGCTTTTGCTTGATGAGGCTTTTCCAAAATGTGGCAGCTCAGGATGAGAACTGAGACTCCTAGAGCTGAGCCTTCTTAAAGATTCAAACAAATAAACCATCAAACCAAAAACCCACCCCAAAACTGAAAAGAAACCTCCAAAAGCTCCAGATAGACGAAGAGAAAGCAGTTGTTTCAAGCCCTATTATTTTTGGGCTGCTTTTCTCATAAAATGCAGCACTTTGCCAACCAAGAAGACTCTGGGCTGCTGTTAAGTCCACAGTGTGAAGAAGCTGCTCACGCTTCCTCATGCCTTGAGATACAACAAACAGTTTGGTGTGAATGGCTACTCCTGATTAGTCAATACTGCTATATATGTGTGTATGTATATACACACCTGTGCGTATATATTGACATAGACCATTTCAGCATTCCTTGGTATCAAAAAACCGCATGTTTTGATGTCACATGAAGCCCGAGAAGAGCAGAAACAGACTATTCCAGTCTACTGCTTCTTTTGAGCAATACCTGGTGTCGGGCCTTGCATTCCCCACTGGCGCCCTAGGCAACTCAGAGGTTTGAAGGGGAAGTGCAAAGTTTAACTAAATGAAGCAGTAAAGCCAGGCTGATCAAAAGCACTTGGGAACTAGAGTGCTGAACTTTTAAAGTCATTTGTGAAAGGCAGCTAACATCTGGGGTAGCAACCAAAACACCAGAGCAATCTCACTACTTGCTACTCGGTGTGCATCTGCACTCCAGTACCTTCAGAGATCAAAAACCCCAATATTTATATGTTTTAGGGAGCATTTAGTAATTAGTGCCAGTTACAGAGTAAAATCTTCCTTTAATACAAGAGGAAAACCCAGGACATCTTGGGTTTTCTTGAGCCATTCAATGCATCTGTCTTCCTACTGCTTCCTTCTACAGGCTAGAAGGAAGAAGAGGCAGAAACCACACCATAAATTCATTTTCAGTGCTGAGAAAAAAATCCTCCCCAATCACTACTTTGTGTTCAAAGACAAAGAGAACCAAAAACTAAGTATCGAAAATTACCAAGAAAAAGATGTTTTTCCCTTTCTGTTGCTGTTGCTGTTTTTAAAGCAGCTCTCCATTAGAATGTAGCAGAGCATCCTGCTTTCAATGAAAGCACTGGGAAATGTTTCAGAGAAGCACAGTGGCGCAGTGGCCAAGGGTCAGGCTATCATTTTCAACTAATATAAGACAATTGAAGTGAAAAGTGATACAAATGAAAGACAGAAAATAAGATGCAGAGCTTTATTACCAGAAATACCAAACCAGATAGAAGAAGATGAATCAGAAAATAGCAAAGATATGTGGACAATTCCACATATCTGAGGAGAGTGAAATTCTCCTGAGCACTGCTATGGACAGGAGTCCCAGCCATGGGCTCAGACTACATGGTGTGAGGAACTATTCCCCAAGGCAACTTGGACCATCAGCAGATACCTTTAATTCTCCTTTGAGGGCTATAAAATTGCATTAATGCAGTGGAGTGCTTTCATTTCCCAAAAAAGCAAGGAGCAGGTGCCAGCTCCAGGAGAGGAGCATTTCTGTCCCATCTTTATTTCCAACCAGAAACGTCAGTACCTTGTGGAAGGCCTGCAAGAGCCCTTTGTGGCTCTTTGACACTGCTTATGCCGTGTGGGAAAGCTGCCTTCCTTCAACATCGTAACAGACTTGGGAGCAATTCTTCACCTTGATTGTTAAAGACTAAACCCAAAACAACCATAATCAATTACAGCTTTCAAGGCCCAGGAGAAAATTTAAAAACAAGCTTTCAAGGTCAGAGTTTCAGTGGAAACAGATCCTTGATGGCAATGGGCAGAACTTTCCAGAGCTGACAGATACATTTGCAGGAAAACTATACTGTGTACATTTTCAGTGTGTTAGAGCAGTGAACAGGAACATATTCAGTGGATTCACAGCACATGGAAGGGTTAACTTTAAATTTCATGACAGAAGTTAACCCAAATAAGGCCTGTGCCTGAAGGGAACAGAAATCAATTCTGCTTCCTGTGGGTAGGATTGCACCCCTTGATTAGAGAAAGAAATGAATCTTTAAGGTATACTTACAGGAAAGGTATTTGCCATTTGCATGAGAGATGGGAATGGCTGCATCCCAAATTAATGAAATCAAGTCTCTTTGCCTGTTTGAGGATTTCATCTATTTGAATTACGCAAATATAAAATGTAACTTCATTGTATAAAACTTCGAAATGAGAATGCTATCCGTACATCCAGGAAGGCTAAAAAATATCCCCACTCCCCAGATTTAACATTGTTTCATTGAAGGCCAACAAGAGGTTATGATTTGGTCTTATAGGATCATGTTAGAACTGTGACAGTCAATTTAGAGGACAATCCTGCCTGTCAGCAAATAAACATTAAGCCATTTTAAATTTCACCTCCATTTGATAAGGTTAAAGTAATTCTGTCTTCAAGATAAGGACTTGGAAGCAGGCTTTTGAATGTCAGTCGTTTGGCACAGAGACTGATGGCCACATAGGTTGCGAAGGAGCATGTCAGGACAGACTGGCAGAGTGGATCTGCAGCAGCAAAAGGAGGAGCAGCACAGGTGGTATTTTGCCCTTAATTCAGAGACTAAAACATGCAGGAAATGGATCCTTCACTTACAGACCATGTGTTCACCAAGCGGCATGGTCCCAGGCCAGCTTTCTGAAAGTCTACTTTTGGCAACAGGTTATCTGCCAGAAATGCTCAGCATGGGGTAAGCTTGCTGGACCTGCTTTACAAGTTCAGCAACCCAGTGGAGGCCTGGGCTTTATGACCAGAGACACACCTTCACTCCCAGCACAGGCAACCACATCATGGCCTTACAGAAATTATGGCATTTGCTTCCCCAGAAATTGAACTCATTTGGTCCAGCTCTCCACTTGGAAGGCTGTCCCTGAACATGTCCTCATGATTAGAAATTTTCTGATTTCAGTCTGTACTCATTCATGGCCCCTGTAGACTCATTAGCTCTTGTGCCAATTCCGTCATTTAGATCAATGCAGAGAACATGGCAATATTTTGTAATATCAGAGCATTTGCACTTCAGGACAATGTTTCCTAAACTGTCAATATGCTTTTTATAATAGAAAAGAATGCATTTAAATGTTGGCTTGGACCAGAAGACAAAGGGGACATTTGAATTTCAAGTTGCCATCAAAAAGCTTTTTAGAATTCAGATGTGCGTATGAGCAGGAATAGAAAAAGGGAAAGGAATCAAGACAATGGAAAGTTTTAAACGCCACACATTCACTTTCAATAATGAACTCCTGAGGCTGCCTACAAGTACACTAGGTAGGAAAAATCTTTTAGGAAAGGGCACAGGAGCAGCACTGAAAGAGAGAAGGGGTATGCACTCATGAACCTCCACAGGCACAGAGAGATCGGATCGGCTCTGGCTTTGCACAGGGACTGCTCAAAGGGAGGGATGATGGTCCCCTGCATCCACCAGACCAGCAGATGGCAGTTTCAGAAGAACTCTCTTGTTTTGCTCTTCCACTGCTCTTCCTTTCTTTCTTTCTTTTTTTTTAATAGACCAAATTAGCAGATTTATACTTAACATGGAATTAAAGCTCTGCAAACTCAGTTAATCATGGGTACTACAACTTCAAGACTCAAGTCTCTAAGCTGAAGAGGAAGGTTTGTACATACTGGAGGGAAGGTCCTTGGCTCTACAACTGAAACAAAGGCAGTTGCAAAGTCCTTCACATAAGAAGTGACAATTTACGGGCTGGGCTCCCTGGGCAGTTTCTAAAGATGCCAAGTAAGACTGCTAAGCTTAACTCATTGCACAACAAGATCAGAATGGTTGTATCCAGAGTCATTCCGCATATGGCTGTTACTGAACCAGTTTTGCAAGATTTTCAAACAAGGGTACAAACTAGATTTTATTCTTTCCTTGGTACTCATTACCCCAATGTAAGTAGAGACAACTCAAAGCAGCCATATGCTTGATTTTGCTACATGAAACAATATAAACTCATTTTAGCTTGTGTTAAAAGTTTGTCTCCACATCTCTGATCATCTTTTTCTACAGCCTCAACATGAGTTAGTTAGATATTGCATTTTTCAAACGCCCAAGATTAAAAAAATATATACTTTAACCCATTATACTTCAATAGCTAAGTTATCGTCCTAGAATCATTGTTCAAGACTTTCAAATGTATGTGTACATTTCCAAGTACCAGTAAATGCTTCTACACATTCTGCCAGGAGTTGATGTCATCATTACTACTACTAGAATATAAGTGGTTTGGCTTTCAAGACAAAAAGATCACTTAAATGACATCTTTTGAACACCTGTGGCAGAATCCATTCCACCCATTTTAGATCTGCTCCTCTTTCAATCAATCAGAAAGATTCCAAACAGATCAGAATCAGATAGAAAAGCCCCCAGCATAAGAAGGATGTGGTCCTGCTGGAGCAAGTCCAGAGGAAGGCTATGAAATTGATCACAGGGCTGGAGCACCTCTCCTATAGAGGCAGGCTGAGAGAGCTGGTCTTGTTCAGCCTGGAGAAGTCTCTGAGGAGACAATGATGTAGCTTCCAGTACCTAAAGGGGACTACAGGAAATCTGGAGAGGGACTTTATATCAGAACAAGTAGTGACAGGACAAGGTGGAATGGCTTTAAACTGAAAGAGGGTAGATTTAGATTAGATATTAGGAACAAGTTCATTATTGTGAGGGTGGTGAGACACTGGAACAGGTTACCCAGAGAAACTGCGGCTGCCCCATCCTTGTAAGTGCTCAAGGCCATGTTGGACAGGACATCGAGTAACCTGGACTACTGGAAGATATCCCAGTCCATGGCAGGGGGGTTAGAACTAGATGATCTTAAGGTCCTTTCCAACCCAAACCATTCTATGATCTGTTGAATAAACTTGCGTAGAAAGTCATCAGGCTTTTAGCAATTTCATTGTCTGAAGGGCAAAGTCAAACAAATTAGCATTCTTGCTTTTGACTTCTGTTTGTCCTTCACCAGAACACGTTAGTTCTTATCTGATCATTAAAAACCTAACACGTTAAAGTCATGTCCACAGTAAAGACTACTTAATTCTCTGTATACCTTATTGATGTTGTACTGCAATTCTTAGTTACCTTAATAGTTTAATTCTGATTGTTGGCCCAGTTATAGCAGTTTCTAGAACTTCTCTTCTGTAGATATCTTTAAGCATTACTGAGACTCAGTTGGTGAGACCTTCAGCCTTAATGCATTTTAGGGACAAATTTAAGTTCAGTTTCATTTTCAAAATCAGGAAGCTCAGAAGTTGTCTTTATTGGGAAGACAATGACAGGCAAAAGAATTAAAAAAAAAAAAAAATCAACAAATCCTGGAGCTTATCAAATGAGACATTTTGGTGCGCACACAGAGAAATAAAATCACACTCAGTAATGAGCACATTTTTCTCTTGAAAAGTTGAACTCTGGGAGGGCAGAGGGGTGTGGGGGAAAAAATAACCAAAACTTGAGGGAGAGCATTTTAATCTATTCTTTTTCTTGTTCACCATCTTGTACCATCTTAAAAAGCTTATGTTTCTGTACCTGGCTGAAAAGAGACTCTGGTTACTTGCCTATTTTGGCATGTACAGAAAATTTGAGATTGAGAGAGGGTGTACTGGGACAGACCTAGGACTCATCTCTCCATTCATTTCTCTCTGTGATGATCCCACACAGACATCTGTGGGAGAAAGAATATAGAGGGATTGTTCTGTACTATTCACACTATGTTTTTTGGCACTCAGCTATATCAGGATTTCTTAAGGTAGAAATTGTATCTTATTCTTGACAGCACTATCCTTCATGGTTACATTTAATCTCTTTTGGAGCCTACTTTTAGATTTGGCTTCCACTACATGAAGTTCCAGAATTTAGATTTTACACTTCATAGAAAAAGTGCCAGAATAATTGTAGTTATTGCAATTTACTGGAAGGGATACATATATACTGAACTCCAGGGATTTTTCTAGGAAGGAGCAATCAGGACAGTCTTCTAGTATTTCTTCAAATCAAAATCACCTTCACCAACATCATAGCTATACCACTAATACAAAAGACTGAGTTGCTAGGCAGCCCCTCTTTGAGCTATATAAGACAATCACTACATTCAACAAAAAGCATGCTGGCAATATTATATGGAGAAGCAAAGCAGGGTGGATTAGCAGAAACACTATATGAACAGGGACAAAATATTTAGACTGCCGTGTGAAAGGGGCTGTATCTGAGCTCTTTCACAGGGCTCAGCTAGAGGTTGGAGTAGAGCAGCTTCTTGAATATCTGTTACAGATGCTTCCTAATAAATCATGAGAAAAGAAAGCCATTTATGCTGACTGAGGACACCTCTGTGTCTGGGTTTCTTCAAACTCAAGACTAAAGTTTGGCTTCCTGGTGATTATTATGTATTACAGTGCTCCTGTTTGTGGGTGGATGGCAACTGGTTTTTGAGTGCTCACAGAACTCTCTATGTGTTTCTGTTACAAGCATATACATGCTGAAGAGAGATCCCCAACTCTAACCCCAAAAGCTGCACTTTCAATCTAAATACCTTTTTAAAAAAATTCAGAAGATCAAACATAGTAAGTGTTCTTAAGAGGGAATTAAATACAAGCACCACAGGCTTAAAACAGCTGAGGGGGAAACAAGGAACGTTAGCTCATAACAATACCAGGCCTCTTTCTCAGTTTCACCTTTCATTGCAAGTCATTATTTACACAATTAAATGGTACTTGGCAGACTCATTTAATCTATAATATTTTGACCTTTATATTACTCATGAGTCCACAACAGAGGTCAGAAAGATAACTACTTCCTCAGTTAAGTGTAGGGTTGGCATCTAACAGCATAAACATACTTATGCCCTCAAGAAAGGATAAAAAGGTGCTACAGTACATTGTGACGGATGTTAAGTTGAAATCTTAGTTGTTTATCCTTAGCAGGAAATATAATTTAAAAATTCCTTCTACTACAGGAAAACCTACAATTTTTCAAATATACTACCTATCCAGTAAAACTGAAGGTTTAGGAACTTGCAACAATGAAAGGGAAGAAAATAAACTTTAACCTGGTGATTGGCAGTTGGTTGGTTCTCAGTTTCTAAGACAAATATTGCCTTCAGAAAACCAAGAAGTTATGTAGGACTAAACTGAAAGCTTCACATTACTAATAGATGTGCAGATATTAAAGCTCTCTTCCATTAAAATTCACAGGTTAGCAATTATTGTTTAAAGATAATGGTCATAACACCAGCTAGGAAAACAAAAGATTTAATTTTGTGAAATGTGATATAATTGCAATATGAAACAATAGAGGAATAGGTAATGCATTTAGTTTTCACAGGTGAAGACTTCAATAAATCGTCTGTGAACTTGCCACAGATGAGTCATCTATCTACTATTCAAATGAGTCTATGATCTACTGAAACTGGGGAGTTGCAAGAGCAATCTACATTTGAGATGGTGTCTCAAAGGAGGTAGTAAGCTCAGAAGAGTTAGTGAGAAAACAGAGAGAAATCTGAACATTAATGCTTAAGACAATAACCTCTTAACCAAAGAATTAAAGAGACAGCTTCCAAGGCTATTTCTTGTAAGCATGTCCTAAAGAGGGTTTGCCATGATACAGAGAATGTTTTTCAGAAGCTAAGATGACAGAGCCAGCCCTCAGCTCCCCAAAGACAGCAGCTCCTTGCCTATTTCTTGGTTTATGCTACCAAAGCAAGGGATGTTACTTGCACTTCCCTCCTTCCTTCTCTTAACTACCCTGGGGATGTCAGAAGAACTGAGGACGAATAGGGCTATTAAAGAGAGGGGGAAGGGGAGGGGGAAAGATTAATACTAAGTTTAAGGTCAAACTTGGTAAGAGTCTTCAATTAAGCTTAGAGACTTTGGGTAGGGGCAAATACAGAGCAGAAATACTCAGAAATCTTTTCCATCCACTTAGCCTCTGAACAACACAGATAGTAGAGTATAAAGAAGAGGAAAGACACTTGTGCTGCATGTGCCACAGGAAAAGCTAGGTTGAAGCACCTCACTAGCACCTATAGCTTACTAGCAGACTACGTGAAATGCCTTGTAAGCATTAGGTGAAAGACAGAAACATGGCTATGATTTTGACTAAGCACCAGTAAAGCACTTACTGTCCTCGTGAGCTTCTCATACATGGAAGCAAAGACAGTGGTCGTATGTCCAGAGAACTGATATCTGTCAGGATATCACATATGGAGAATTACGTGGATTGCACTAGGGGTGAATTTATTTTCACTGACTACAGTATTTGCAGTTAGGTTGTCTTTAAAGCTGCAGGCTTTTCATGTTGAAGCAATTCTTAAGTACTCTAATGCAAAGTGTAATCACACATAGATTTTTCCATTAAAACTACAAAAGTCTTAAATACCCTGGGGGTGCTGGCCTCAATTAGTCCCTATTCTTCCATTCTTTTTCTCTCTGAACCACTGTGCCATCCCTTGGTGTAGGAGGAAAGGAAGACTGTATGTTTAAGCCAAAAGCACAATC
The DNA here is from genome assembly GCA_025447955.1 of Psilopsiagon aurifrons. Classification (NCBI taxonomy): domain Eukaryota; kingdom Metazoa; phylum Chordata; class Aves; order Psittaciformes; family Psittacidae; genus Psilopsiagon; species Psilopsiagon aurifrons. The sequence continues at coordinate 24,834 of JAOEHY010051228.1, forward strand.
TTCTATTACATGACTCCAGTTAAAGCAGAAGTAGATAAATTGCTTTCTTACAATGGAGAGAAAAATTATGCTGGTTTCTGCTTATGTTCATTCTTAAATTACAGTGTGGGAAAACTGAACATAGAGATATCTTGATTTTGGAAGTTTGTCTTGAGTCTATTTTACTGTGGCTACATTTTTGATTGTTGCTTTGGTTTTTTTTTTTTAGCCCAACAGAAGTCCCACAGTTCTTTGAAGGAGACTGTTTGTACAAAATTGCCTGGAGAAGCTAGGATCCCTGAACACAGCCTTTCCATTGACATCTGTTGCATAAGTGAGCTTCATTTTTGCGCTACCAGTATTCAGTAGCATTGATCAGTTTTGCCATTGACACCAGGTTAATACTTTTGCAGAGAAAAAGAAAGCAAATTTTAGTGAACACCAGTAGGTAAATCTTCCGCTTTTATCTCTTTTCCAGGAAGCAGCACTTAAAAGCAAAAGTGTCCCACTCAGCTGAATGGCCAGACCCTCATCTGTTTGTCTAAACATTTCATTTTGCCTGTTCAGCCCCTGCTACCCATTTCAGTACATTCAGTTTCCTACTTGCCTTGCATAATTTGAAGTCCTGCTCAGAGAAATATATGGATGGAGACACCATATAAAACACAGAGATTAAAATGATATCCAGCCTACAACGTATTTGTCTTCAGGCACCTCTCCAAGAAAGTCTCTGAAGAAAGGCATCTGAGTGGAATGATTAGAGCAATGAACCAAGAGGAGTCAATGAAGCCGAGTTTAAAGAACATGAGTTGGAGCTGTATTCTAGAATCTAATCAATTAGGTTATTCTTTCCATTTTTGTTCTGTCCCTAAGCTTTACCTTTTTCTGTGAGGAAAAAACACAGTCAATTTCCAGCCTATGAAGAAGCATCTGATTTTCCTGTAACACAAGTCGTACCATTGTCAACTTATCCTGTGCCTGAGTCATCTGAGGATGACAACCACGTATTTTTTCACAACTACTTGAAGTAATCTACCTCCTGAAAACCCATTTGCCAAGTGTCTTATGAAATACATTTCCTTTGTGATCTTTGGAAAGGCTATTTCTACACACAATTCCTTTATTATGACCAAAACATTAATCTGCCAGCACTAGTATATAGGGGAAAAATGGTACTTCATCTTAGATTCTAAAAGGCCTTTTTAATTTGCAACTCAAAGTTTTATCAGAAGACAGGGCACTAGCACAAGATTCAGCAGATGCATTTGTGACTCTCCATAACATTTGTGGCTTTGGTCAGGTCACTGACCTCTTTCTGTCTAGCTTTTCCAGACCTTACCTTTTGCCCTTTTTATGTGGATTTAGAGGCAGGAACTCTCCTTCTCTGACACTTACCAGAGTTTCAGTAAAGCCTCTAGCAGCTATGGTTCCCTAAAGCAGATCAGACCTGAAGCTGCATGTACCATACCACATCACATTGAAACCATCACTGCTACTGTCTTCAGGCTGACTCTCAGTGTATTTGACATACTTAAGTGTTAGACCAAAGAAAAATAAAAGAAAAAGCACCATTGTCTTTCTTAAGATGAAGGCACTGCCATAGATTCTGATAAGCCCTTCCCTGCTCAATAAAGAAGTTGTAGGGTATTTGCTATCCAGGCATGCAGGTAAAATTAATCTTACATCAGAAGGTCCTACAGCAGAAAAGCTGCAGTACTGTAGTGATGGGAAAGAGACAGCAGGGAGAATTATCTGCCCTGCTCGGCATGGGGGAGCTGACGGTGCTGCGCTGGTATCAGCAGGTTCTCCAGTTATAGAAGTCCAGCTGCAACTCTGGCTCTCGCCAACTGACGCAGTTACAGCAGTGCTTTAGTGCATCCACCTCAACACTTTCACAGCAGCCAGATTACTTTCATATTTCTCTTTCCTGGAATGAAGAGCCCAGAATGGATGGATGTTTCATCATGGCCAGGAGACAAGTGCTGACCAGATGCCAGCTGACAAACAGCAAAGCATCCACAGTGCCCAGCAGCCGCATGCAGTGGGACTCCCCTGCTGTGCAAACAGAAGAGTATTGCTCCAAAGGGCAAACTGGAAGTGTACACAAAGAAAAGCAGAGGATTTAGCAATACTAAAGAACTTTTTTAATTTCAACATATTTACTGTGGGGGGCTTGAGATTGTTTTATACAAAATAATTAAGGCTTTTTACCAGAAGCACAAAACTGAATCTGCCAAGGGGAATAACAGAAGCTGTAGAAGCAATACATTTTTCAGCTGGGGTAGTCAAAACTCATTTCACACTAGAATACAAGTTCAGTTCAGTTAGATCTAGTGTGATGACAAACCATACAACTGCTTTTGTATAAGTGTTGCTTTACATTATTGACCAGATTAAGAAGGACATAGCCATGGCCAGTAAGCAGACGCTGCTGCCACGGAGCCACTTGTGCTGAGGTCTATCCCACCAGTAGCTTGCAAGGATGCTTGTCCCATACTGTTCCCGTCTTCTAGTGAGGAGGCCACATGTTAACATTTCCTAAAGATTTTTAACTTACATAGTTTCAGCTATGAGAAGTGCCTTCTTTTTATAACATTTATGATTACTGCAATAGTTGGAGTTTGATACCTTTTATATAATTTTTCCATTACATTCTCCTTCTTTGTTTGCTATAACCCACTTATATATATTAATACATATAAACCTCCAAAGTCACATTTCTTAAAAGCGCATTGCTATGTTGTCAAAGGCCTCAGTTCAGCTGTTGGAGAAGCAAGAGGTCCCCAGTGGCACCTTGTGACCATTTAGGTAGCCATCTCATCACTGCCCTGCCTATTACAGCCACAGGAGAAAGACAAGATCTATTCAGCCACAAAGATTGAATCAATCCCTGTCAGGGTGGACTGCACATTAGATTTTAAATACTGTTAAAAGCTTGTGTTTCAAAGTGCCATCAGCTACATATTTTCAGCACTACAGCTGTTCAGTTTCTGCTGCTGGGGGTGGGAAAACTTTTATTAACAAGTGCTGCTATGAACCACTCAAAAACCTAAGTTTAACTAGATTTTTCCTGCTATTCATAACAGGTCATACTCAGAGAGACCCATGTAGACCTTTGCTAGAAGAAAGCTCTGCTATCCCAGCATGAGCAAATCTGCTTTAACAACAAAGATATAGGTAAGCCACGTAGTGTCAAGCAGTCTGATCTATGCTGCTTGTGTAGATGAGCTGACCCACTGGGGAAGAGGAGTTTTACCATGTGACTCAGAAGGTGATTAAATAAATCTCATACACACGCAGATTGCAGGAATTATGCCCCAGTCTATCCAAAAGCACAAAAGGCCTCATTTCAGGAGCAGGACCATTAAGCAGACTTGCATGTACTATCACATTTTTCTTGAAGGCAACAGCAAGTGGGAAGGAAGTAGAAGGAGCAGGACTGCACAAACTACCTTAGAAAAACAGAACTGATTTTCTCCAAAACACTGAGACGAAGTTGCATTCCTAAACTGGAGCAAATCTACCAAAATTTGAGCTGAACAGTCCTTGCAAGTACCCCCACCACCAGCACCAGGCATAGAGCTTTTATTGCAGCCATTGGGCCAGACCCTCCTCTCCACTGTGAGTATAGCAAGGTAGTCAGAAACAGAAGAAATTGACATCTCTACATCACTGTCTTCAAATCCCCAGACAGACCCTTTGGGCTTTAAGCTGAAATACTTGAACAGTTTCCTTCCTTGGACAAAAGCTGTTCCCCACATGGGCCTAAGCCAGTGTAGCACTGTGGGGCTCTCTCCTGTGGCCGCTTGTCACCTTCCTCCATGATAGTAGTGGGGTCACCCTATCTGGAGCCCATCCTGCAAGTGTGCATACTACCTATAGCAAGTAGTCTTTCAACATTTACAATTCATATTGATGGTTATTTCAAGTGCCACACAGTAATGTGGCACGAAAAAAAACACCAGTTCCTTCTTATGTCTTCTACTTAGCTTTTTCTCATTGTCAGGAGATTAAGGAATTTAATCTCCATTTTATAGAACTTAACAATTTTAACATCTAGAAGAACAAAATGCTAAATTGTTTTTATTGCTGTAAGATGTTCAAAGACATCATGCTACATACTGACGTTTACATTTCACATTAAAAATGAAATACATTGGGAATGTGCAAGTATTTGTTTTAATTTGACCAATCTGTTAAATGAAAAACAAAGAGGACTTCTAAATCACTATATATAAATTCAGTGTGATTTGTAACCAACCTATATGTTCATTTCTTCTGGGTTAAAACTTCCCTAAAGCATCACTCTTATGAAATCTCCAAATTAAATTGCTTTGCACTGTTCTTAAGGATGCGTACCACAGTTTCTTCCTCCTCAGGTTATTATTTCCCAACACAAGTAAATTAGCAAGACTTGTATTAAGAATCTTGCCACTGAAATGATTTTGGAGAATTCATGGAAATATCTATTGGCTCAAGAAAGCTGAGAGCACAGAGGAAGTGTCACATATTGATAGCAAATTCCCTTAAGATAAAGCACAAGCCAATTGCCTTCATTTAGCTTTTAACGTTCCTGCAAGCAGCACTAGGTCAGTCCTATTCTATGGTAAACCATCGCCAAGCAAGAACAATAATCAAGAAGGGGAAGAAAAGCTAAGGCAATTTACCTTCACCTCTCAACCTAGCTAGAACTTGCTATAGGGTTGGGATCTTAGACTGAGCTTTAATGTAGATGTTGATGATAATTTTACAAGGGGAGAGAGATCCACAGACATTTAAGGATCCTACAGCAGCACTTAGAGCAGAACCTTACCTCTTTATTCACTTTGTGCAACATGCTGTATTTAGCACTTGCTGCTAAACCTCCACCTCAGAAATCAGTACTTTCAGTGGAGTAAGGATAGTGAAATCTCTCTTACTCACTCAGGTATAGAATCATAGAATAATTAGGGTTGGAAAGGACCTTAAGATCATCTAGTTCCAACCCCCCTGCCATGGGCAAGGACACCTCACATTAAACCATGCCACCCAAGGCTCTGTCCAAACCAACCTTGAACACCACCAGCAATGGAGCATTCGCAACTTCCCTGGGCAACGCATTCCAGTGCCTCACCACCCTTTCAGTAAAGAATTTTTTCCTCATATCCAATCTAAACTTCCCCTGTTTAAGTTTGAATCTGTTGCCCCTTGTCCTATCACTACAGTCCCTAATGAAGAGCCCCTCCCCAGCATCCCCATAGGCCCCCCTTCAGATACTGGAAGGCTGCTATGAGGTCTCCACTCAGCCTTCTCTTCTCCAGGCTGAACAGCCCCAACTCTCTCAGCCTGTCTTCATGTGGGAGGTGCTCCAGTCCCATGATCATCCTCATGGCCTTCCACAGGACTTGTTCCAAAAGTTCCATGTCCTTTTTATGGTGAGGACACCAGAACTCCAAGTGAGGTCCCATGTGAGTAGAGAAGAGGGGCAGGATCACCTCCCTCAACCTGCTGGTCACACTCCTTTTGATGCAGCCCAGGATACAGTTGGCTTTCTGG
>JAOEHY010051229.1:0-28752 GCA_025447955.1 Psilopsiagon aurifrons
CCTTAACATCCCTAGCCAAGTTTAATTCTAAATGGGCCTTAGTCTTACTAACCTGGACCCTAGCTTCCCAGACAACAACCCAGGATTCTTCCTAGGCCTTCTGTCCTTACGTCCACCTTTTATAAGTTTCTTTTCTTCTTCAAATTTTCCTCAGCAGGTCCTTATCCATCCAAGGGGGTCCCCTGCCCCTCCTGCCACACTTCCTCCTAGTAGGGATGTATTGCTCCTGAGCACGCAGCAGGTGATCCCTGAATATCAGTCAAGAGTCTTGGGCTCCCCCACCCTCTAAGACAATATCCCATGGAACCTTACTGAGAAGGTTCCTGAAGAGGCCAAAGTCTGCTCTCTTGAAGTCCAGGGCAGTGAGGTTGCTGCACACTCTTCTCGCTGTCCTGAAGATCTCAAAGTCGATCATCTCATGATCACTGCAATCAAGGCTGCCCTGGAGAATCACCTTTCCAACCAGCCCTTCCCTGTTGGGGAGCACAAGGTCAAGCATGGCAGCCCTCCTTGTCGGCTCCTCTATTACCTGCTGAAAGAATTTGTCTTCCACACAATCGAGGAACTTCTGGGATTGTTTGTGCCGGGCTGTACCATCCCTCCAGCAGATATCAGGGTGGTTGAAGTTCCCCATGAGAACAAGGGCCTGCGTCCATGAGGCTGTTCCTATCTGTCTGTAGAGCGCTTCATTCACAGAGTCCTCTTGGTCAGGCAGTCTGTGACAGAGCCCCACAATAATGTTTCCCATAGCTGTCCTCCCTTTAACCCTGACTCACAAAGTCTCTGTCAACTGCTCACCTGTCCACAGACAGAGTTCCATACTCTCCAGCCTATCCCTAACATAAATAGCAACTCCACCTCCCCGCTTACCAGGCTTGTCTTTCTGAAATCAGAGAAGACTTCACACCAGAGAAATCTCCTTCTCAAATTTATTAATGGTGTAGGGTTTTTGTCTCCTCTACTTCACAATTTCATTTTTTTTTAACAGCATTAAGTCAAATTTTATACAAAATAGTGTGAGATTCATCAACATATGAAACTGAAAACAGATTTAAATCCAACCTGACAAGCCTTTAGATAGAACCTAAATCAAATTATGAAGAGGCTTGCCATCATTCAGTGCCTGACATGTACCTGGTCTTTGCGCACCTTACACACATTTATGTCATACAGCAGTCTCTCCCTGCTACTCTGCATGGGAAATGGCAAGAAATAAGATGTAGGAAGCCACTGGAAAGCTGCCAGATCTGTGCCATTATATCAGCAATTCTCTTCTGAGTCAACGTAAGGTTCCAGTTTTGCTAGGAAAATGGAATCATAGAATCAAGAATATTTTGGGTTGGAAGAGACCATAAAGCTCATCCAGTCCCAAACCCCTGCCACAGGCAGAGACACCTTCCATTAGAGGAGGTTTCTCAAAGCTCCGTTCAAGAGGCCTTGAACACCGCTAGTTATGAGGCCGCCACAACTTCTCTGGGCAACCTGTGCCAATCTCTCAGCATTGTAATAAAGGCTAGATCAACATGGGGTGGTTCAAAAATTAGCTTCAAGGATAAATATCCTGAGAAACTGGAATGAAGCTGTTATGAAAAGTGAAAGTTTTTAGTGTATTTTCTCATGAATATTACAGCTTCTACAAAATACAATCTTTTTCCTTCTTTCTCTTTGAGGATTATTATTAAGGTGATGGCAAATCAGTATCTTATTTGTAAGTACCAATGCATTGTATATCCCTAATCTCTTGAAAATGGTTGTATTGAGAATTTGTTACCTTTAATAATTTAGCCACAACATCTGATCTTTTTACAAATGTGTTTTTCCAGCTGTTACACTGAGACAGTATTTCAAGAAATAGACGGTTCTTCAAGAGCCACAAGGATGATTGAGGCCACAAGAATGATCAGAGGTCTGGAGCATCACCCTGATGAGAAATGGTTGCGGGAGCTGGGCCTGGTTATACTAGAGAAGAGCAGACAGAGAGGAGATTTCATCAATGCTGCTCAATATCTCAAAGGTGGATGCCAGGAGTATGGTGACAGTCTTTCTAAGTGGTGCTCAGCAACAGGACAGGAAGCAATGGCCATAAACTAAACTACAAGTTTTATCTCAACATGAGGAAGAACTTCTTTCCACTGACAGTGGCAGAGCTGCACAGGTGGCTTGTGGAGTCTCCCTCCTGGAGACATCCCAAACCTGCCTGGAGACGTTCCTGTGTAAGCTGCTCTTGGCAAAGGGTTGGACTGGATGATCTTCAGAAGTCCCTTTAACTTTAACAATGCTGTGATTCTGTAATTCATGCTGCCTGGGGCTGAGTTCTGTAAAAAGGGCATAGTTTGTCAACAGTTCAAGCTTCTGTTCTCTTACCAAGCTCTCATATTGAAGATGTGTTATTTGTGCCTAGACACTAGACACTGGAAAATCCCTAGTCCATTTTAAAACAGTATTTGCTGTGGTATATTCTGAAAGGCTTTATTAATTCAATTTTTAAAAAAAAAAAACAAACAGAAAAAAACCCCAAAAACCAAAACAGAACAGTAGTCCCACTACATTTTATTTTTCAATTTCATAGAGACATAGAATGGCTTTGTTTGGAAAGGACGTTAAGACCATCCACTTCCAACTCCCCCACCATGGCCAACCTCCCACTAGACAAGGCTGCTCAAGCCTTCATCCAACCTGGCCTTATCTGCATTATCTGATTTGATTTAGTATTCTGATGCTGATTTCTATTCCATTTTGTTTTCCTCACCCTTTTCAGCATATATTTTCATTTTCTAGCCACCAGATGGGACAAATGTTTGCTGATAGTTTCAAAAGCAGTTATTGTTAACCTAACTCCCATTTTTAAGGATGGCCATGGTCCCAATCATCTAGTAACAACAGCAGGTATCGCCTTAAGTATATTCAAAGAAGATACAACTTAGTAGCAGAAATTTAATCTAAAGCTTCACCATGGAACCTTTTCCTTTAAAAAATCAGGACTACTATGTTTTGAACTTAACTGCTACTTTTCATTGACACTACAGAAAACTACTTAATTTCTAATACTTTTCTTATAATAGTATTGCTCTTCCCATGGAGTTTTTATAACTGCTTATGGGTTTGGACCCTGTTCCTTTTAGACTTCATTCTCAATTATACTATAGAACAAGCAACACACAAGCTTTGAATATTTGACAGCTACAATTAGGTTTTATTGCTCACTATAGGCACAACTGTGCAGTATTCTATATATCATCTCACTCATGTTCCATAAAAGTCTTCCTCATACTAGATGATTCACACTGAGCCAGAACTTTCTCTGTCACAACTAAAAGGTTCAGCTTTCTTTTTCTCCCATGTTAAAATCACTGGATTATTTCTGTATATAAAATCAGTCTTTTACTGAATAGATGGACTTTTTTCCCCTCAATTTCTGTCATCATCACATCATTAACAAAATGACTAGCATTTTTTATGACATAGCTATTAACAATGTCAAATATAATTACACTCAAATATCAGTTCTAAGGAGCTCAAATTACAGCTTTCCTCCAGACTTATGCTTCCATTCAAAAATTCCAGGTCTTGCGTTCCTTAATTTGTTCTGTTCAATATAAAATGAAGCAAATAATTCCTATTCAGCCTGAGGGATTATATACTATGCCCACCGCTTCAAAAGTTATGTTTGTAAAACACCAAAATGAATGTTAGAACTGCAAATTTCTGACTTAGTGACTCTTGAAGAACACATTTTTTGATTCTCAGTTTGGCCTATACGATTATTAGTAGCATTTTTTCACTAGCTTTTGCACATGAAATTAAAGTCTTCTATAAGAACACAATTCCAGCTCATATTTAGCTTTCTGATAACTTCCTACATATGTAAGGTAAGTTACAATTAACTGACAACTGCTATTTGAGATTACCTTCTCTCCAGTATTCATCCATCTACCCTGTCACATTCTGTTTGGCCTATATTTATGCATTTACCCTGTATATTAAAGCAAGCTATACAAATGTAAAAATCTCTCTAAAATACTGTCCTCTCTTTCATTTTAAAGCTTTTATAAGACACGCAGACTTCAATTCTAAAGAAATTGTATCTAAGTTATATGATAAAGGTGTAATAAAGAATGTACAATTACTCATACTACAGTATAATTTCTCATCTATATATCACCTTCCCAGTAAAAAACATCAGCAAAACAAGCAATTATTAAAACCGAAAATCATCATCATATTATATATCACTGATACGTTCCTTTCGCCTAATGTTTGATACATTAAGGAGTACTGACAAAAGAAAGAATCCTCCTCTGAAAAATAAAACTCAGAATAATGATCTGGAACTATATTACTACCTTTCATGGAGAGAAATATAGTCCACTACATATTTCTGCTTGTCTGAAGCAAACTGTTATCTCACTTAAAACTTGAAAATTAGGTGTATTGCTTTTCCTTTCTGCAATTCATTTCCAGTTGTGGAATTAACTACTTTCACAGCAAGAGTGGTCTCAGTATGGTCTGATGGGTGTACAGAAGACTCTTTCCATCAGGGAGCAGCAAATCTACATTAGAGGTATATGCAGACACATTACCAGATTGCTTGCTATTCAACACTTGTTTTGGAGCTCTCAAGAGTTAACAGGATTTCCTCCCTAACCTTGAAACCATTCAGTAAGTGCTTCTTGAGTGGTGGTGATGGCAAATTTGGGGTTACAGAGTCACATAGTAGTAATAAACCAGTGCCTCATATCATCTGGAGAGTGATGATGACTCTAGAATACCAATACAACTATGACTTCATCTTTTACCTGCTGCTGTTCTAAAACTTTGCCTTTGCCACTTACTGACAGATAGTTCCAAAGCAAGATATTTCTCCCAGCTCTGCAAATCTGTTAAATGAGTGATGAAAGTTGATAATAGAAATTGTTATGTATACAGTTCTAAAACTGACTGAAGCAGCACCTTTGAGCATTATAATACTATACACTTTTCTAGAAGATAAAAAGATACGTAACATCTTACAGGTTGTCTGACTGTGCACAGCTATCATATTTCATGTAGCATAATAATGGTTGTGTATCCCTATAATTAAAGATAATTATGGACCATAAGATTTGTTCAGCAATAAACCAAAACTAAGATGATGTTCCATGTTGCAAGACACATCTATCACTGTAGCTTCTCTCTCTCCTACTTAGAATTTCCTCCAGTTCTATTTCTGCTTCCTTTCACATTACAGTATTTCTGTAACTCCAAAATATTAAAAAATCTGAGATTTTGAAAGTTAATTCAGATTTGGTCCATTATTTATGCCTTATTACTAAAGTGGAATGTGAAGTTTTACAATTATACTCTAACAAAAGAATCACATTTATCGCTAATTCCTAGGATATGTTTGATTTAGATCTAAAAAAATGCTATAATCCTTACAGATTTGCTCTTAACTAATGCCGTTTTTGATGCTCTCATTATTAACTTTTCAGGTTTAATCCCTTTCTGAATAGCTGACTTCTATAATTTCTATAATTACAAAGATTATTCAGGTTTGCTATGCACAAAATGTAATGGTATTTTCTCCTTAATGGTATTTCTTCATTCAGGTTAACAGCCATTACTAACACTGCCTAATTATTTCTTCCAATACATGAGCTTTTGAAGCTATTTTTTTTACGAAAAAAGCAGACACCCTATGAAGGCTTTCCATATAGTGAAAGGAACACTTTCAAATCAGCTTACTTTTTAAGAAGGAAAACTTCAGAACTCAAAATAGCTGTGGAAAAGAATTAAATAAAATATACTTTACATCTGCAAAGAGAGAAAATATAGAGTGCAAGGGACCAAAAGAATTGAAGAAAGAGAATTAAGAAAGCAACAAAAGATGAAGCACATTGAAATTGTATTGCCATGCTAATTCTTCACTATGTTTGTTGATAGAAATGCAATGAAATTTGTAGTTCAGTTGGTTTTAGATAACTATAAAAATGTGGATTTCACATACATTCAAATGAAAACTAAAAATATTATATCATGTATTCAGGCTAGAAGACAGTTATCGTATCTTCTGTTTGTATTGAGAGTTAAAAATCACAATGTACTATTGGTCTTCATGGAATGACACAATAGAAAATACTTCCACCATATCCCATTTAACATAACCAGAAATATGCAACTGTCCTCACAGGTTCCAATTTGCAAACATATTTCTTATGCCAACCTGATGAAGTTTAACCATGACAAGTGCAAGGTGCTTCACCTGGGTTGGAGCAATCTGAGGCACAGCTACAGGTTGGGCAGAGAAGAGAGAGCCGATGAGAGGAGAGAATGTGGTACAGAGCTCGGGGTGTAGAGAGCCCCTGCACTGCTCTGCTGAGGGGAGGGTGCGTGAGGCCGGGGCTGCACTCGGTGCGCCGCGGTGGAGGTCCTCCTGCAGCAGGGGCTGAGCTACAGGACGGTGTCAATGAGCTGAAAGGTGTCAGGCAGCTGAGAGGAAGCAGCAGTGCTGCCTCAGGAACAGACTGCGCGGGGACTTCAAGCGTCCCGTGCAGGAAAGGAGGCCGCTACCCCAGGAAGCTGGGAAATAGTAACAGAAAAGACCAACAAAAAAAAGGAGGAAGAGGACAGTTAAAAGCGAGGGGCTTCCTCCTAAATCTGTTGTCCCCACCCAGAACCGCTTTGCTGTCCTGCAGGGGGCTGATGAGGAAACACCCACACCAGGAACAACCAAATGGCTGATGCACTGGTAAAGAAGATCACTACTGGTGCTGCCAGGAAAAAGCGGCGGGGCATAGTAGTAGGGGTCTCTACACTGAAAGGAACAGAGGTGTACATCTGTCGACCTGATCCGGTCTGAAGGTAGGTGTGTTGCCTACCAGGGGCTTGGATCAGGGATGTTGCGAGAAGCTGCCTGCTCTAGTTGGTCCCACTGACTATTTCCGCTTCTAGTGAACCATGTGGGTGCTACTGATAGAGGGAGCAGTAGCCCAGAGAACATAAAGGAGCACTAAAGAGCTCTCAGAAAGGTGGTTAGGGGCTCTAGAGCACAGATTGTCTTTTCCTCAATTCTCCAGGACACAGGGCAGGACCTTAAAAAGGCTAGGAGGATTAGACAGGTTAATAAATGGTTAAAAGGGTGGTGCTATAGTCAGGGGTTTGGGTATCTTGAACATGGGACTCAATTTAGGAGGCCAGGTCTGCTGGGGGCTGGTGGAGCTGGTCTGACAAAGAAAGGGAAGAGTGGATTTGGTAGAAGGCTTGCCAGACTGGTCAAGGATGCTTTAAACTAGATGCACTGGGGGAGGGGGACATCGTTCCTTCCCAGCACACCATACTTGCCAGCACCTACAGTAAGCATTTGGAGCAATGTAGAGGCATTCCATATACTTCAGCCGGTGAGCCGGCTTCATTTCGAGCTCGGCTCAGATGCCTCTATTCAAATGCCCATAGCATGGGCAACAAACAAGAGGAAATAAAGATGTGTCCCTGTTTATGGGGGTATGATAACATAGGCATCACAGAAACATGGTGGTATGGCTCCTATGACTGGGGTGTTGGAATGGAAGGTTACAGAATCTTTAGGAAAGAAAGGCCTGGTAGGCGTGGAGGGGGAGTTGCTATTTATGTTAGGGATAGGCTGGACAGTGTGGAACTCTGTCTGTGGACAGGTGAGCAGTTGACAGAGACTTTGTGAGTCAGGGTTAAAGGGAGAACAGCGATGGGAGACATTATTGTGGGGATCTGTCATAGACTGCCTGACCAAGAGGACTCTGTGGATGAAGTGCTCTACAGACAGATAGGAACAGCCTCATGGTCGCAGGCCCTTGTTCTCATGGGGAACTTCAACCACCCTGATATCTGCTGGAGGGATGGTACAGCCCGGCACAAACAATCCAGGAAGTTCCTCGATTGTGTGGAAGACAACTTCCTTCTGCAAGTAATAGAGGAGCCGACAAGGAGAGCTGCCATGCTTGACCTCGTGCTTCCCAACAGGGAAGGGCTGGTTGGAAATGTGATTCTCTAGGGCAGTCTTGATTTCAGCAATCATGAGATGATCAAATTCAAGATAATCAGGGCATGCAGCAACCTCACTGCCCTGGACTTCAAGAGAGCAGACTTTGGCCTCTTCGGGAACCTTCTCAGTAAGGTTCCATGGGATATTGTCTTAGAGGGTGGGGGAGCCCAAGACTCTTGACTGATATTCAGGAATCACCTGCTGCGTGCTCAGGAGCAATACATCCCTACTAGGAGGAAGTGTGGCAGGAGGGGCAGGAGACCCCCTTGGATGGATAAGGACCTGCTGAGGAAAATTTGAAGGAAAAAAGAGGCTTATGAAAGGTGGAGGCAAGGACAGGAGGCCTAGGAAGAATCCAGGGATGTTGTCTGGGAAGCTAGGGTCCAGGTTAGTAAGACTAAGGCCCATTTAGAATTAAACTTGGCTAGGGATGTTAAGGACAACAGGAAGGGATTCTATAGGTACATTGCAAATAAAAGACAGGCTAGGGACAACGTGGGCCCCCTCCAGAAGCTATCGGGAGAACTGGCTACCCTGGATTTGGAGAAGGCTGAGGTTCTTAATGACTTCTTTGCCTCAGTCTTTACTGACAAATGCTCTGACCACACCACCCAAGTCTTGGAAGGCAGACGCAGGGACAGTGAGAATGAAGACCCTGGGCCCACTCTAAGAGAGGATCTGGTTCGAGACCATCTTAAGAACCTGAATGTACACAAGTCCATGGGACCTGATGAAATGCATCTGTGGGTCCCGAAGGAGCTGGCAAATGAAGTGCTAAGCCACTGTCCATCATATTTGAAAACTGATGGCAGTCAGGTGAAGTTCCCGATGACTGGGAAAAGGGAAATATAACCCCATTTTCAAGAAGGGGAAAATGGATGAGTCGGGAACTACAGACCAGTCAGCCTCACCTCTGCCTTGCAAAATCTTGGAGTGGATTCTCCTGGAAGGCATGCTGAGGCACATGAAGAACAACAAGGTGCTTGGTGACAGCCAGCATGGCTTCACTAAGGGGAAGTCCTGCCTGACCAAGTGAAATCCTGCCTGGCTAATCTGGTGGCCTTCTAGGATGAGGCTGTGGAACTGATGGACAGGGGTAGAGCAGCTGATGTCATCTACCTGGATTTGTGCAAAGCGTTTGACACTGTCTCACACAACATCCTTGTCTCTAAATTGGAGAAACATCAATTTGATGGGTGGGGCACTCAGTGAATAAAGAAGTGGCTGGATGGCTGAACGCAAAGAATTGTGCTCAATGGCTCAATGTGCAGCTGGAGGCCAGTAACGAATGGTGTCTCTCAGGGATCGGTGTTGGGACTTATCTTGTTCAGCATCTTTGTCGGTGACATGGACAGTAGGATTGAGTGCGCCCTCAGCAAATTTGCCGATGGCACCAAGCTTTGTGGTTCGGTTGATACACTGGAAGGAAGGAATGCCATCCAGAGGGACCTTGACAAGCTTGTGAAGTGGGCTGTTGCCAGCCTGATGAAGTTTAACCATGCCAAGTGCAAGGTCTTACCCCTGGGTCAGTGCAATCTCAGGCATAGCTACAGGTTGGGCAGAGAAGAGATCCAGAGCAAACTGAGGAGAAGGACTTGGGGGTGTTGGTCGATGGAAAAATGAACATGAGCCAGCAGTATGCGCTCACAGCCCAGAAAGCCAACCATATACTGTGCTGCATCAAAAGGAGAATGACCAGCAGGTCGAGGGAGGTGTTCCTGCCCCTCTACTTTGTTCTAGAGAGACCTCACTTGGAGTATTGTGTGCAGTTCTGGTGTCCTGAACATAAAAAGGACACCGAACTGTTGGAACAAGTCCAAAGGAGGGTCACGAGGATGATCAGGGATTAAGGGTGATGATAAGGTGGTGAGGCGCTGGAATGGGTTCCCCAGGGAAGCTGTGAATGCTCCATTCCTGGAGGTGTTCAAGGCCGGGTTGAACAGAACCTTGGTTGGCATGGTTTAGTGGGAGGTGTCCCTACCCATGGCAGGGGGGCTGGAACTAGATGACCTTAAGGTCCTTTCCAACCCTAACTATTCTATGATTCTATGTCTTGGCAGGGCGCACTAGTAATTTCTCATTTTCTCTAGAGCTATTTGGCCAAAATTCAAAGGATTTTTTTGGATGCCCTGTCAATCTGGAAGTGCACAAAGGGTTGAGATAGCAATACGTTTGACCAGAGTGTGTCTAATCGCATTTATGATAAGCATTCATTGTTTAAAATTAATAATCTCTCGTTACAATGCTGATCTATTGACTCTCGAAGTTGTTGCTCTTGATTGCAGTTTCACCATGTCGTGCCCCATGTTGGGTGCCAAAAAGAACTGTCATGGTTTAAACACATCCATAAATCAGTCACACAGTCGTTAGCTCACTCTCCTCATTCCTTCCCCCACTACTGGAGGGATGAGAGGAAAACCTAGAGAATGTAACTCCCACAGGTTGAGGTAAGAACAATCCAATAACTAGGGTATAACACAAGCCTCTACTGCTACCACCAATAATAATAATAAGGGAATTAACAAGGGAAGACAATACAACCGCTCACCACCCACCGACTGATATCCAGCCATACCAGCATTGATCTCTCCTTTCAGGGCAACTGCCCCCAATTTATACAGTGAGCATTACGTGCTGTGGTATGTGATACCTCTTTGGTTAGATTGGGTCAGGTGTCCTGTCTCTGCTTACTCCTGGTTTCCTGTCCTCCCTGGCAGGGCATGAGACTCAGAAAGTCCTTGGTCAGGCTAAACATTACTAAGCAGCAGCTAAAAGCATCAGTGTTATCAGCGCTGTTCCCAGGCTACAAGTCAAAAACACAGCACTGCACCATCTACTAAGTAGGAGAAAAATGACTGCTATTGCTGAACCCAGGACAGTATTTTAATTTCCAGCCCCTCTGTGGAGAATGCTACTGAACTTTCCACTTCACTGCTTGTTTTATTTTCTATGAATGGGAAAGGAAAAGGACAATATATAGTGATTCATTTAGTTTGTTTAAAGGTTCGTTGAACAACTTTCAATTAATGGGTCAGTCAGTATTCTCTATTTCTAGTATTTGTGAGTTTGTACTCACGTATACATGACTAGCTCCATAGGTCTCATAGCCCTGTACTCTTACCAAAAAAATAAAAGCAGTTCAGGAATTGTTCATTAACACCCCATAATTACTTTGTTAAAACAGTTTTTTTCTCCTTTGTTTCTAATTTTCACAGCACTACTTATTTGAAGGGGTCAGAAATACCAATGAAACAAGCTAGCAAGCTGCTTTTGCAAGAATAAATTCTTTCATCACCATGCTTGACAATTTTGAGTACTGAAAAAATATCAGTGGATCAAATTGCTCAAAGCATTTTGAATGGAATTACTCTGAAGAAAGGAAGAGAAAGTGCTAAGTTTAGGCTGAAATGGAAGAAGCTTGTCATTTTCACATTTCTATACAGCATGAAGGGTGAAAAGGATCACTCATTTCACACTGCCATCTCCTGAACTTCTCAAAAATAAAAAAAAATGTAATTGCAGTCCAAAAAGCAGAAGCGGTCATCCGAGAAACTCACAGTCGCTTTTGGGAATGAAAAACGATTGTCAGCATGAGAGACAGGTCTTAGTTTGCCTCTCTATTTACTTCAAAGTTCTGACTAGTCTGGGGAGATGTCAAGGGAGAAGCTGACAGACTGAAGGCAACAGGACTGGGAAAAAAAAAACCAATTCCTATTTGAATCATGATTGATCAGAACCTGCACCATGCAATCAGATAAGTGTGGGTTGCATCTAAAGGAGTGTGACCAGCTGGTTGAGGGAGGTGACCCTGCCCCTCTACTGTGTTCATGAGAGATCCCACCTGGAGTATTATGTGCAGTTCTGTTGTCCCCAGCATAAGAAGGACATGGAGCTGTTGAACCAAGTCCAGAGGAGGCCACAAGGATGATCAGGGGCTGAAGTATGAAGACAGGCTGCAGAAATTTGGGCTGTTCAGCCTGGAGAAGAGAAGGCTGCGTGGATCCCTCAGAGCAGCCTTCCAGTATCTGAAGGGGGCCTACAAGGATTCATCAGGGACTGTATCAACAGGACAAGGGGTGATGGGTTTAAACTTAAACAGGGAGAGCTCAGGTTAGATGCAAGCAAGAAGTTCTTTGCTGTGAGGGTGGTGGGCACTGGCACAGGTTGCCCAGAGAAGCTGCGGCTGCCCCATCCCTGGCAGTGTTCAAGACCAGGTTGGACAGGGCTTGGAGCAACCTGGTCTAGTGGTTGGTGTCCCTGCTGTGGCAGGGGGTTGGAGCTGTATGAGCCTTAAGGGCCTTTCCAACCCAAACTATTCTTTGATTCTAATCACTACGTTTTGCTGCATCTTTCTCCTTCTCTCTAGAAAAGACTGTGTGTCCCTTTCTTTTTCTTATCTCAAAATATTTTATGCAGACTACATTTCCAGAATGTCATATTTCACCTTCATATATACTTGATGTAGAGGTGGTGTAGCTTTACTGGTTGCTGCAGAGGTTACTGTATACATGCAAAGATAATAGCCTGATTATTCATAAAATTTGCCAACAAATTGCTGTCACATATCACAAATACAGCTTTTCATTATCAGATTCTAAGCTTTCAAGGTTTCACTGCAATAAGTCCATATAGCTACCAGGACTTTTTGTTCCCCTTGGGATTATTTTTAAAAATACAACCATATATGTACTCCTGCCCTGAACATTCATCCACCTTCCCTTACTTAACTGTATGCAACGTATAAGGTACACCTAAGCAATTTCTTTCTGTTTAACCTGGGAGTGAGAACATGGCGTATATATAAATATTTAACAATTTATCTTATTAGTAGAAAAGCAGTGTTGTTTCACCTACTTCCAACAGCAGTTTTTGATGTAATTTCAAAGGTTCTCTTGCAATTGACTTGTGACAGATCCTAGAAACATAGAATTAACCTGTCCTTGAACACTTCCAGAGATGGGGCATCCGCAACTTCTCTGGACAGCCTTTTCCAATGTCTCACCAATCTCATAGTGAAGAATGTTTTCCCGATGTCTAATCTAAATCTTCCCTATTTCATCTTAAAGCCATTCCCCCTTATCCTGTCACTACATGCCAGATTACTTGCTTACAAGTACCAAGCAAGGAAAAGAAATATTTAGCATTCAGGCAGTTTGTCAATGATAAACCAAATAAAAGCAACTCTCAATATTGTTCTAAACATTAAACAATGTTTTCTATATCAGATTAGTTTTGGTAGACTAATCAAGGTTAAACAAAGTAATGCATCAAACAAATACATGCGGATAAATCACTCTGACTGTATCAGAAATGATAAATGATCTCAGAAAATCAAACTGGGTCTTCCCAGTGATTACAATTTATCACAAAATGTTCTGAGTCTGAGGTTATTAATGCTGATGTTATAATGTCTGGGTGTTTCAGGCACCAGCTTAAAAAGTAATCACACTTAGTTCTGCAAGCTTTCAGAAAGACAAACTAACAACAAGTGAGAATTTGTCTTAAAAAATTACATGTATTCCCTTCAGAAAACCTGGGACTGAAAAGCTTGGCACATACATTACTTGCCAGGAAGACTGGTAAAAATTCTTTCCCCCAAATCTGTAAACAAATGAAAAAGCAGATGATGCTGAAGCTGCTTTCCTTGGATTTTTCTTTGCAATTTTTCTTATTTTTGCAATGAAAATATTCTGATTTGTAAACAGTACTTAGCTTTTACTTCTCTAGTTCTCCTTTCAGTAAGACTTTTACGGTTATTACCCCTTCTCATTTTATTCTCCTTGACCTAAAATGCAGCATCACCAAGTTTGCTGGAATGCTTGTGTTCACTAAAGACAGTTGTTTTGATTTGCTCAGATGCTACACACGAGGCAGAAAAAAGAAAACTCCTCAGGAGGGTCAAATTGACTCAATAGATTTTTCCATATAGCAGAAGACAAGCCTTGCATCTGTCTTGTGAAAATCAATCTCCTGTTCAACAGCTTCCATCTAAAACCCGTAAGTTCTCTAAGGGTAGGGTTCTGGAGCCCATTAAGCCTTACGAGAAATAAAACACTACTGTCAGCTCTTCCTTCAGTTTTTCATTTCAGAAGTCACATTAGCCCTCTTGGTAAAAACAAAATGCAAGGAAAAACTGCAAAGCATTTTCATACAGCATTTTTTCAGAGCCAGACACAATGTTACACAAAAAACCTTTATTACTATTTCTTCTGTTGCTTTGTTCTTCATTTTGAGTTGTATTTTCTCTAAAATCTATTTCTGTAAAAACATTTTATTCATGAAGATCCTCTGCACATTCCCAAATCTAAAAATCCAGTTCTATTATTACATGTAATGTTTCTACTATTCCTGTAGGGTTTATGGATGATATAGTGTGCCAGTTCATTAATATATTGACCATTATACACCAGTTCTTTCCCTTAAATAAACTGAATTGCTTCTACTATCCTGTTTATTGTGCTTCCTTGAACTCTTTTCTACCATTACAGTTAAAGTTCTCCTGGATTCTCAGCCTCTTAACAGTTTCAAAATACAGTTTTAGACACCAATTCATTTCCTTTCTGCATATACTGCCACTTTTCTTTTTAAATCTAGGACCTCTGTGTCTCTCGTGAAGTTACCTTGATGTAGTAGACTGAAACAAATGTGAAGACTGTTTAACAAAGGCTTTCAGCACTTGTACACATTGGAATTCTATGACTTTACATTACACATATGACTCACAATGCCTCTCTTCCTATGCTGTATAGAGGGAAATGCTTGAAGCAGCTAACATATCCACATTGCCAGCAGAAGTCAAGATATCATTGTGATGTATCCTCCATGCAAAATCAGAGGTTCCTCCTGCAGTCCTTAAACCTTAAGGCCTAGTGGTCTTAAACCACCACGTGACTCTCTAAAAGAACTGCCAACTGTAGGGTGGAAAGCTAAGCATACCCACAGGAAGTGCTGGATAATATAGCGAAACAGTCTGTCACATATTCAGAAAGAATATTTGAGTATTTATAAAGAGGTTTTCATAAACTCAGAGTACTTTGGGTTGGAAGGGACCTTAAAACTCCTCCAGATTCAACTCCCTGCCACAGGCAGGGGCACCTTCCACTAGACCAGGTTGCTCCAAGGCCCGTCCAACCTGGCCTTGAACACTGCCAGGATGGGGCAGTCTCAGCTACTCTGGGCAACCTGTGCAGTGCCTCACCACCCTCAAAGGGAAGACCTTCTTCCTGAGATCTCATCTCAGTCTCCCCTCTGGCAGGTTAAAGCCATTCTCCCTTGTCCTGTCCTTACAAGCCCTTGAACAGAGCCCCTCTCCAGGTTTCTTGTAGGCCCCTTTAGGTGAAGGTATCACCTTCTGTGCTTCAGCAGTGATCATAGGCATGTGAAGGCATGCACAGATCTAGACATAACAGAAGACAAATCCTGTAACACCACTGTGGCAAGAAGCATGAAGTCTTCTTTAGGTAATATAAAAGAACCTGTTAGTGTTTGATGGATAATTATCATCTGGAAAGTATTACACAAACCAGAAATATAGACAAAATATTGAGTAAAAATAAGGAAGCAAAACTCTGTAAAACATCTTACATGCTCTGTAAATTCTAAATATTTTTCAAGAATTTTTTTTTTCAAAAGTGACTAAAAATGTCACATTTCTAAACATCAATTACCATTTTCAAACAGAGTAAAATATTACAAGGCCTTTCCAGTGGTGAAATCAGAACATACAGTATGAATGAGGTGTAAAGGAGGTGAAGATAAACAGATTTTGTCCTGCCTACACTGTGTAATACATCTGTGTCAACCAGAAATTTATCTTTCTTACTGGTTGACTGCAACTTAATGTCACTGCATAGACTTTTTCAGTCCATTTACATGTTTTTGTGCCTTCTGTCTCTATGCATTACAGAGACTTTTGCACTTTGCTGGCGTTCCAGATATCTGTTTAATGAAAATGAAATAAAATAAAAAAAGTCATGTTCAGAATACTATGAAAGAATTTCTGTGAGATGAAGGAGGACTTAAAGACATCAAAACTGAGTCAGTATGGTACCAAAGATATTTTATATTGCAACTTAAACATCTTTAGGACTTAGGAGGACAAAAACATCAGGAAAATAGAAGGATTACAAAAATATCACTCTGGTTTATTCAGAATGTCATCTTTCTATATATGTTCTCCTTTTTGCAGCTGATTCACAACAGACATTGGAGAGTAACAAATAAACCCTTGTTCTGTCTTGGCAGAAAGGGCAGAGAGAGTGCAGGAAGTCAGGGCTTGCTACTCACATTTCTGATCCCTTTTCAATTGCTTTGGCTGAATGGTTGCAGAAGTGGCTCCAAATAGTTTTAATTCAGTGAACAGGACACAAAATCCTTTTCTTTCTTTTATATTTTCTATTTCATTACCTAGAGAGCATAAATTAAGTATCATTCATCATTTTTACACCACTATTTTTACCAATTGTTTTACTAGGATAGTAGCATTTAAAGACATGTACAGTAATTGGAGCATGAAACATCAGCATTCATCCAAAATAATAGCATTTGAAATAGAAAAAAAAGTCTAAGCATTTTCTAATGGAATTGCAGAGACTATGAAGCTTGTGTAAAATCCAGTCTTTTGGTAAGTGTTGCCTTCTGTCTTCTAGGACTCTGAAACAGGGCTTTTCCCTTAGGAGGAATCACAGGATCCTCAAAAAGATTATTTTCAACATACATTTTTCTGGGATTAGTTAAATTTTCTTTTACCTTTTTTTTTTTATTCCCCAGATCACACAACTCACAGAAACATAGCAATTTTAATGAGGTATTTTTTAAGATCTAAAATGGAACTGAAGGTCAGAAAAAACAATAGATGGTCCAAGAATATCTAATACCTATTGGCTAGGATTACACCTGCATTCAGATGCTCGGTGTCCACAGTTCAGATCAGGGCAGTAGAACAGACTATTTTGTATCTCAAGCACTGGGATTACTGGTTGCAATTCTGCGATTGGTTGCTCTGATTTATTGCTTTTACTTACTTCAGCCCTATAAGCACAAAAGGGTGCCCCCACTGGCAGAGTCTTATGTATTGTCCACCTGGACTTGTGCAGATCTCTAAATCAGAGAGGCATGTATTTGATGGATAGACCACTCAGTGGATAAGGAACTGGCTGGAAGGTTGCACTCAGAGAATCAAGTGACAAAGGCATTCCTTGGGGCTTGGTATTCAACATCCTTGTCAGCAACATGGACAGTGGGATTGAAGGCACCCTCAGCAAATTTGCTGATGACACCAAGCTGTGCAGTGAGGTCAACATGCTGGAGGGAAGGGAAGGGGTCCAGCTGGACTTGGATAGGCGGGAGAGGTGAGACAGTGTGAAGTTCATGGTGTTCAACAAGGCCAAGTGCAAGGTCCTGTGCCTGGTTAGGAGCAATCCCAAGCACAAACACAGGCTGAGCAGAGACTCGATGGAGCAGCCCTGAGGACTTGAGGGTGTTTGGTGTTGAGAAGCTCCCCATGACCCAGCAGTGTGCGCTTGAGCACAGAAACCCCGTCCTCCCCCTTCCCCTCCCTCCACCCCCACTCCATGTGCTGGGCTGCATCCCCAGAGAGTGAGCAGCAGGTCGAGGGAGAGGATTCTCCTCCTCTGCTGTGCCCTGGGGAGACCCACCCCTGCAGTCCTGCATCCAGTTCTGGGGCAACAAAACAAGAGAGACATGGAGCTGTTGGGGTAAGTCCAGAGGAGGCCATGGAGATGCTGCTAGGGCTGAAGTGTAAAAGCACCTTCTGTCCCTTATAGTATTGATTCACTCAGTGCTCATAGGTTGATTGAAAAGTGCTCCTGAAGATCCATATAGAAAGTGTTACTGAGGTTTTCTGCTCCAGGCTTAGACAAAATGGTTTCCAGGAATTACACCCTTAGTGCCATGAGACAGCTTGTGGCAGCTCTCTAATTCTCTTGTCAAAAAAGATGATGTTTGGGATAACAAAAGTGACCCATTGTCAGGTTCATAGTGTGCGACAGCACAGATATGTCTAAAGCTACACTGCTGCTCTGATTCATCCCAGATGACTTTAGGGTGGCGATAGCTGTATTCTTCATGTTGCTTGATATCATTCACAGCTTACCCACCATGCTTATTCACAGGTCCCACAATGACTTCAGAGCCATATTATATGGATACCAGTGAGTTTTATGCTATCTAAGCTTCTGCACGGCTGCAAAAAGGAGTGGTGTGACTTTGATAAAATGCCTGTTTATTGAATAAATTTATAGCACTAAATTGTTTTGAGCTAAACTGAACATCTCATGAAATTTCAGGTTGTTTCCTACTTTAAAGCACATTTGCCTTTCTCTGTATACCTATGCGTCATATTTATGGAGATAAATGCAAAAAAGGTAAGCTAGAGAAATATACACTTCCTTTATCAATCATATGCCTTAATCATTAACCAACAGTTTGTGATTTACTACATATTTCTAACTACATCACCTAGAATTGAACCTTCTTCACTGCAATTTAATACTCCAGCTGTTATTCTCATAATATGCATTTTAACTAACTCTTATTTTCCTCTCATACTATCCTCATTACAGTGGTAGTCAATATAAGGAAAACATATGGCTTCTTCAGGCAGAACCATGTGGTCATGCCCATAACATGATTGAAAGTATTGTTTTCTCAAGTTACAAGACACAAAAAATAAGACTATATATGCACACCAGACCACCAAAATTGAGAATAAGTGAAGAGAGACACAATAGGTACCTTTGATTGTAGGAAGTATCTATCCAGAGGGATACAAAAGCACAAAATAGAACTGAGTGGAGAACAAGGGTGAATATGTGTGTGATGGTGAGGGTATTGGCAAATTCGTATTTCATAACTCTGAGTAGATTTGGAATTCAGTTTAGTGAAGAAAAGAATAAGCTTAGTTTTGTTTTAGCCAAACAACATTACCCACACCCGATTACTCTTTCCTTATATTTTAGGTATTTCCACTTACAGAACTGACAGTTCTCTAACAAATCTTGCAATAAGAACTAGAACTGAGGTGATACATCTTCTCTATAACACTGATACATAGATTATGAAACATAGATAAATCACAGCCCAACATTTTATCTTTGAGAGAAGCAGATCTGTTAGAAAAATAACTGCACAGCAAATGTCAAACTCCACTATCATACAAAGCTCATATATTTATCATAATATTCAGGAGAAAAACATTAGGAATAGTTACTATGGTCACAATATAAATACAGGGAGTAGGTCAGAAATTATTCTCTGGCATAATTCTTAATTCAGTTTCCTAGAGAAAAAAACATGGTGAAAATCTTGGTATCCATTCCTTGCATCACAGGTACAACTTGATTTGCTTCACTAACAAATGCAGGATATACCTCTGAAGAATCCCAAGATTATCTTTGGTTTCCCTAAAGCAGTTTGGAACATTTACCAACCAGAAGAACTGTAACAGCTTGATAATTCAACGAACACAAGGTCTGTCAGGATGAAAGTCAAACAGCAGATACACCAACAAAGTACCAAAACAACACGTTTTGATACCAATACCTCAAACCTGGTGAATTTCAAATACCACTCTGGTACTGCTGAAAGTCCACTCTCTTATGCCGCTTTGTCATATATTCTTCAAAGTATTATCATATTTTTTATCAAAATTACCCTTGAAAACTAGATCATGGCATCACATATATGTCCCGTCATATACCTCGTCTCCAAAATAAACCTTCCAGTCTACCTCACTGTATCTGGCCAGCTACTACCTGTGCCAAGAGCCAAGCAGCCAGTTTAGGATTTTCTTAGTTTCCCATCACCCATGAAAGCTTTTAATTCTTTGGTCTAAGAGATCACAGGACCATATCACAAAAAGCTCCTCTGAAAACTGAAGAACACGATGACTGGGGCAGGTTCAAACCTAGAATTCCTAGAATTATTGTTCTGGTATTTGAAAGGGCAGTTATGAAGAATAGAAGTGGAACACATGCTTTCATTTTTCTCTTTGGAAGGTGGTTATAAAATTTTGGCAAATATTTCAGAGCTTTAAGAATATGATGAAAAGAAGCATGGCATTTGCCAACATGAAGGGTGTAATTACAGCAGCTTCAACTTCATAATATTAGTTCAGATTCATAATATTAGTTATATTTTTTTGGGAACAGCATTAGCGCTTGAAGCATTTCAAATGGATTTTTTATATGCTCAGTACAATAACAGACACAACCAAACCCCCTTGTAATCTGGCAAGCATTTTCTTTTACTCTTAGAAAGCTACAGATATACCACTAAGTTAACATAGTCATACAGAGAATATGTTTAAAGTATCATATTTTTACATCTCCTGAATGCTTTTCCTATGCACATATGTATAACTAGATTAGACCATGGTGAAAGTACAAAAGTAGTCAAGTCTTACATTAGTTGTTCTGTATTAAGTTTAAATGCTCTACTTTAAATGGTGGATGGGGAAAACATCCTGAAAAATTTGCAAATTCCCTTGACAGGCTGCTGGAAAATATGTATTTTAAATGACCTACATAAAAGTCTGAGAAAATGGAGTAGATTTTCTTTCTAAAATGTCACCAGTAGAAGCCTTGCATCTTATTGATAACTTCATGCTTCCAGACTAGAATTTGCAACTCCAGTGAATGAGTTAGTGGACCAAAGCTCAAAATATAAGGAAGATCATTGATATCAGTATCAAATGAAAGATTTGGAGGTGGGGGGGAAGCAAAGAAAAAGTTGATTGAAGCAACACAGAAATGATATCGCATGGTATTACAGACACTTAACTGACAGAACGCATTTGAAGAGGCAAGACTGGTTCAGTGTTTAACTGCACAACTAGTAGTGCTACTCTCTGGACACAATTATCATGTTGTAATAAAATATGATAATTTTGTTTTTTCGCACTTGATACCTCAAAGCACAAATAGAAAGAACCTTTTAACTGTTAACTTGCTGTACACAAGATGCCATGATAAATTACTCCATGGGGAAAAGATGGAAAACCTGGTAGATCTCAAGGTAGGAGTTTCTGAGACTGACTCAAGTGTTATCAACCTGTCAAACAAAATTTCCTTTCCTCAAAGGATGGAATTTCCTATTTAAATTTAAATATCTAAAAGATGTTCTTTAAGTCTGAAATAGTCACTGTAGACTCCTTTAAATTAATGGGGGAGGGGGGAAATACCCACTTCTATGGAACAATTCATCATACCTGTCTTAAAATCTAATGTAGAAAACACATCAAAAAGTCAGCTTCTGTCCTTTCATATGGAAGAGCACTACATAGCAAAGTGTTACACAGTTACCTAAATAAATATATCTGAATCTAGTCCTAAATGCCTTGGAAATTATTAATCCTGTTGATTCTTTCACATCATGCTCTTGTGAGACCTCACTTGGAGTACTGTGTGTAGTTCTGGTGTCCTCAACACAAAAAGGATAGGCAACTGTGGGAACAAGTCCAAAGGAGGGCCACGAGGATGATCAGGGAACTGGAGCACCTCCCACATGAAGATAGGCTGAGAAAGTTGGGCTGTTCAGCCTGGAGAAGAGAAGGCTGCGTGGAGACCTCATAGCAGCCTTCCAATATCTGAAGGGGGCTTATAGGGATGCTGAGGAGGGACTCTTCACTAGGGACTGTAGTGAGAGAACAAGGAGTAATGGGTTCAAACTTAAAGAGGGAAAGTTTAGATTGGATATGAAGAAGAAATTCTTTAATGTAAGGGTGGTGAGGCACTGGAATGGGTTGCCTAGGGAAGTTGTGAATGCTCCATCGTTGGTGGTGTTCAAGGCCAGGTTGGACAGAACCTTGAGTGGCATGGCTTATTGGGAAGTGTCCCTGCTCATGGCAGGGGGGCTGGAACTGGATGATCTTAAGGTCCTTTCCAATCCTAAGTATTCTATAATTCTATGATTCTATAATAGTTACCCTACAGTGTCTGTCTCATGGGATTAACTGGTAAACTCTCATGCAATGTGTCAAGGAAGTGATTAAGGTTTCTTAGGTGGGACAGTTACAATTGATAACATAAATTTTATGTGCTCTATAGTGAGCTCTGACCAAGCTCAGAAGAGAAGTACTGCTGCGACTGCAAAAAAAAGGGTTCATTCATCATCGTCCTTGATAATGGATGATACAAAGACAATTGGAGAGAAATATTTGTAGTCTGGGGAAGGAAAAAGTACTTTAAAGTGTTTATAATAACACACTGTAAATATGTGGGAAGAAGTCAGGCTATCATTACATGAAATACAGAAGATTTTCTTAGGAATAATGGAATATGTTAATAAACTTTTATCAGAAAAGACTACAGGGTCAGTGGACACCAAAAACCATGTAGCTCCTGCTGTATTCTCCTCTGCTGAGAAGCCCAAGGTGAGGAGTTACAGTAGTGAGACAAAATTAAGCTATTAATAATGCAGACCAGGTAGAACAGCTCCTCCTCTTCAAACTGCTCTCTCTAGAAACATTCTTGAAGATGAAAACATAGCTCTTCTTGAGAAATTGATATTTTCTTTCTCAATACTCCACAGAACTCATCACCATGTAAATCACAGGTTCATAGACTGGTTTGGGTTGGAAGGGACCATAAAGCCATGACTGAAATCTGTGTAAATCCGAGAACCCTCTTCAATGTCAAAATACAATGCTATTCTTTCTGACATATTTATGAGCTTCCTAGAATCCAGTGACAGCAATAGCTTTGGCTAGTATACTATGAACATTTTTATTTAATTCCTGAGCAACAGTTGTAGGTTTTGCTGGAGAATGGATTAGAATTTAGTATCATACAGATACAGCTGATAAAACCATTAATCACAGAAGGACCCACAGAAGCTGTAAACAGAAGTGTCTACACAAAAATATGATGAAAGGTAAACAGCACCAAAATAACAAAAAAAATCTCCAGTATAACAGGGAGAAAAGGACATAAACATCTATTGAACATAAGGTGGCTTGTGATAGGGATGGAATGTACATGTCTAAAACATGATGCAAGTGTAGTCAGTTATGTTTTGAACAGTGTATAAAAAGAGTTGTCAGTAATCAATCATGCTCTCTATTGGTCTCAGGAAGCCTGCATAACATTGTACTAATGCTTTGTCAACACACATCATGCACAAGCATGTGTTAGAAGATGTCAGGGCCATACTTCGTAGACACTAAATATGGAGGAGCCATTGCCACTGAACCCAGCCTACACTCTTTATAAAACAAGAACAGTGCTGAAGTTTCCAGGCTATAAATTAATGGATCTCAGACTATTATTCAAGAAAACTAATGCAAAAGCAATGTGGTTGTTTTCTCTTTCTGAAAAGGTAAAATTAAAAGGGGATATTATGTAGCTAAAAATTGCCATAGACAGAACAAAAGTAGCAGAAGAAACTAAGAAATGCTACTAAATGAGCAATAATTTCTCAATATCATTGACAATGAAGTTAGTCTTGTCCTTTAAACTAGCCTTAGAGACCAAAACATAATCACAGTAGCCAGCCAAAAGCCTACATATAAGATCAGTGTCTTTCTGTGTATCACAAGAAGTAATTACTAAAAAGATTCATGGAGATGCTCAGTTTCGAGACTCTAGGAGTACCGACCTCTACGGGAGTTCCACTATGCAGAATGCACACAGAAGTGTTTGTCTGGGTATACATACTACAAATGACTCAGCTTCAGACAGTAACTGAAAATGATGAAACACCAAAGATGCAAATTACTTAAGACATCATTTCTTTTGCCCCAAAGGAAAAAGTAAACCTTAGTACTTCAATCCTAATTATAAGTAATTGCCCCTTATAATTTCAAATATTTATTAAGTCTTGAAATTGAATGTTCTTACTGTACCTCGCACAGCTCCCTCAGAAACATGCTTAAATACGAAGACCAATTTAATTCTTAACAACCAACTTGGAGCAAAACCAAAGGTACATCACTGTGCACACTTACAATATACATCAATACATTAGCAGAAAGAGACTGTATTATTATTATTATTACAAAACATGTGTGAAACTGCAAGGATTCAAAAGCCTATTTTTTTCAAATCAGCTTTTAAAGAGTATGATTTGTCTAACACATTAGGAAAAGCAAATAGAAATTTGCTTTTGTAACTACATAGGATCACAAAAATGGTTTGTGTTGGAAGGGACCTTGAAGTTCATCCAGTTCTAACACCCTAGTAGTGGCCCCTTTCCACTACACCAGATTTCTCCAAGCCCTGTCCAGCCTGGCCTTGAACACTGACAGGAATGGGGCAGACACAGCTTCTCTGGGCAACCTATGCCAGGGCCTCACCACCCTCACAGGGAAGAACTTTTGCCTAAGATCTCATCTCAATATCCCCCCCTCAGGTTAAAGCCATTCCTCCTTGTCCTGTGCCTATAGGCTCTTGTCCAAAGCCCCTCTCCAGATTTTTTATAGGCTACCTTTAGGTACTGGAAGACTGTTATAAAGTCTCATGTGAGCATTCGTGTGATCATGGCACTGAAAGCATTTACGGACAAAATAAAAAGATAATGGTAATAGTATGCCTGGTGGTTTTATTTGTCCCTCCTCCCCTTCCCAGTCAAAACCTGCAGGAAGCTACAAACACCTGTGTGAACTTCCTAGCTAAAAGAAGGATTCTAGCACCACATCGATAGTATTTTGACCATAGGATCAATCCAGCAGCTTCTTGCTGTCAGTCTTTCAGCAGAGAACACAGACAGTGTTCCACTGAATAGCTTTTCAATCCCAGTTTGGGAACCCCTGCTCTACTCTACACTTAAACAGATTCAAACCACTTCTTCCTTTTTTTGATAAGCTATTTGCAAAAAGACCATCTTTTATTAAGTAACTTATTATTTAGAGTTTTTAGGAGTGTCCACATGAACAAAGACAAGCTGTCTGGCTTTGTGGCAAACCCCAGTTCAGGCTTTCACTAGTCACTGTATACAGTACCTCACTCAGCTGATACAATTTCTGCACTTGAACTGAAGCTTTTCTAAATACAGTGATAGGAAGCATACTGAAAATACTGAATAATAAGATGCTCAAAATTCTCGTGCTGTATCAGTGAATGCCTATTTCAGTGACAGATATTCAATCCCCAAATACTGAAGCCCATAAAATCATCCTCACAAAGATCTGTGCAAAGACAGAAAAAGCATCACAGGCAAGGTTGAATCTATTAGCCTTTCAAAAGTCAAATGAATACTTGAAGATTCAACAGCAATCTGCAGAACTGGACTTTTATTGGGCAAAAAACACTTATGGCAATGAAATCAAACATAAACAGAAGAAAATTTAAATTGTTGTGCCACTAGCAATACCAAAAATAATATTGTTCCCGAACAACAAAAATGCTCAGTACATATTGCTGTTGGAAAGAATAAACGGCCTTTTCACTTTCCCTTGTGTACTAGTGCATTACATCTGAGAAGGCCATTAATACTACTTAGTGTCTTCTCAAAACTGAAGATTCTGATCAGAGTTTACATTTCTGTCAGCCACTGTGAAGTCCTGGTTTTGCAGTTCCTCCTATAAAAGGTCAATATATGGCTATTGGGGGGGAGGCTAACAAATAAAGAAATTTACCTAATGTCACATCATTTGCTGACCAGGTAGGCCCTACATGATTTTTTTTAGAGTTTTGCTTATCAGCTACCATTAATCTTGACTTGTGCTTCTATGGACTTTCCTGAGTGAAGTGTATAAAGGTGTAGTGTGGTCTGATGGGGATTAATGTGCAGAGTAACACAAGAGAATAAAACTACCTTCAGAAACGTATGGCCTCAGACACACTCTGTCATGGCACCTTACTTGTTGCTGTGCTAAAAATAGATTAAGAAACATCTCAAACCAATGGCTTCTGCATTATAATCAAATCATTAGCTAAATGGAACACATAATCAGTGTGACAGTAAAAGAACTGCACTTACATGTTGTACATACCACCCAGTACAACATCAGGCCATTTTCTTTCTGCATCAATAGGTAATCATGATTAATCACAATAAAGAAATTCATTTCTGGGAAGACAAAACTAATCCAAACAAAACATGAGGTTAAATGATTGGCAGCTATTTCAGTAGTCACACTGTGGAAATATATGAAAACGTAAAATCTCAGCTGAAAATTTACAGGAACATCCTACAATTTCATGTAAAAACCTGCATAATTAAGTGTGAGTGTGAACAGGCTATTAACAATTTATGAGAGTCAAGAATATATTTCATATATAGGTAAAAAGTCACTTGAGCTACAGGAGGTTTCTGTATTATTTCCGCCTTACTTTGTTTTGCCAGAAGCCAAGTTTTTGCTTTTCAGGAAGTGTGCAATCCTGGTTCAAAAAAAAAAAAAAGGGCTTTCACAAACGCTCTAAAAGAAAATGGAATCTGAGGAAAAAAACTCTACACATTTTATATGAAAAAAAATCACATTTTTGTTTAGTATTAATGGTAGAAGGATTTGAAGGAAATCCTGTAAATGAGATCCCAGAACACTTCCTTTTATTCCTTTCCAATATTCATTGATGACAATATATGAAGAAAAGAAACAGGTAGGCTGAATAATAGACTTTTACAGTGAAATAAATTTAACAGTGGAAGAGACTCAAGAATTTCTACAGGTGGATATAGCACAATTTATGAGTTCCAGCTCATTTGTAATGCTTTGACAGAAGCTTAAGAGAGTTTTTTTTTTTTGAGTGAGGCTACCATAATGCTTTTCTACCACACACAACCCATAGCCCGACCATGAAAAGGAAATGAAGTTTTTTTGGATGGTAGAAAAAGTAACTGCAAGGCAAACCAATTAGTAAGCCACAAAATCTGAAACATAGTCTGGATTTAGTATGTTCAATGCTAGTTCCTTTAAATTAGGTAATAGTGTAGATGGGACTAAAACAATGCTTATAATAAGCAAAATCAGAAGAAGATGTAACATCAGAGTTTTCTGTGCTGAAAAAAATAGCAAAACACCGCTGAATTTTTACTAATTTAAATAGTGCTGGGGAAAGGATACTACTAAGATTTAATCTTAGGACACGACTAAGGACACGACTTCAGCTTTAATTTTCATCTTGAAAATAAATGGATTAGCATACCTGGATCTGATCTAGCATTGCTCTTTCATTTAGTACTGTGTGCAGCTCCGGTGTCCTCAAGATGAAAAGGACATGGAATTGTTGGAACAATTCCAGAGGAGGGCCACAAGGATGATCGGTACTGGAGCACCTCCCATAAGAAGATAGGATGAGAAAGTTGGGCTGTTCAGCCTGGAGAAGGGAAGGCTGAGTGGAGACCTCATAGAAGCCTTCCAGTATCTGAAGGAGGCCTATAGGGATGCTGGGGAGGGACTCTTCATTACGGACTGCAGTGAGAGGACAAGGGGTAACAGGTTCAAACTTAAAGAGGAAAAGTTTAGATTGGATATGAGGAAGAAATTCTTTACTGTAAGGCTGGTGGGGCACTGGAATGGGGCCCAGGGAAGTTGTGAATGCTCATCCTTGGTGGTGTTCAAGGCCAGGCTGGACAGAGCTTTGGGTGGCATGGTTTAGTGGGAGGTGTCCCTGCCCATTGTAGGGAGTTTGGAACTAGATGATCTGAAGTTCCTTTCCAACCCTAACTATTCTATGATTCTATTATTCATTCTTCACCTTAAAAATACTAGAATACCAGTACAGCAGAGTGTCATGGACAGCTACTCAATCAAAATCCCTCTGAGAATTCAAAACATGGCAACTGTCTAAGAGCCAACACAACAGTAAAAAAACATTCAAGTTAGCATTGGCTTTATTCAAACTGAAAATTCAGAAGTTATACAGGTACACAGAATTAACTGTAACAGCTCAGGTTTTGGTCAATATTTCTATTCCTAAAAAGCCAAGCAATAGATAAAATAATAACTACAGGAAAGTTCAGTGTCAGATTTACGTCTCCTCCAGAAGAGGTGGCAGCTTCTCCTTAAGCACTGGCTCATCACAGAGTAATTAGGGTAGAGCAGTGGCTACAGTTCACAAGCTTATCTCTTTAAATGATTTGCACATGTGTCTGTTTTACTGCCACAGCCTAAAGAACAGCCAGCGAAGGCTGCTCATAGCAAGTGCATTAAGTAGAAATTTAAGCTTCCAGGTATGTTATAGAGCTTGTGAGAAATGACTCAAATTATTACTCAAAGTGCTGTGGTTGCAGGGACAGTCACAATGTTAGGTAGTGTTGCTTTGGGGCTTAACAGTTGCACTATATCTCACAATTAAATTACAAAGGCTTAGGAATAACTGATATCCAGACAACACTTAATAGACTTATTCTTTCCTAGGACAACCTCCCCCTCTTTTCCTAGTTCAACCTCCCTCTTTTTTTTCTTTCCTAAAATAAATTCATTGAATGATGCCAAGTACTGCCCACGCCAGACATCATTTTTGGTTCACTCAACATATTTTCAGAGTTTATCAACATGATGAAAGACAGCATAATTTTCTCAGACCCTAGAACAATGCTGCTGCCTCCCAGTAAGAGCTGTTACAAGTTGGCACACTGTCTAGTGAAGCAATACTGCCAATAATGAAGGCATTAGCTAATGTTTTCTCCATTTTAACCAAATGCTTCATTTTTGACAGTCTAAAACACAGAAAAACAGGTGAGGTGTTCGTGAATACTGATCACTCACTGGAACTGTAAGCTTCTGTCATGGGTTCAGCAGTAGCAGTCATTTTTCTCCTTCTTAGTAGTTGGTGCAGCACTGTGTTTTTGACTTG
>JAOEHY010051235.1:0-21793 GCA_025447955.1 Psilopsiagon aurifrons
CCTACTAGAAAAGAGGTCGGAATCTGAGTTCCAGACTTCAGCTGACTGCAAATAAAATGGGACTGTTTCTAAGAGATATGTTGTGACAGTGTAAATTATCACATTTTAGATGGTGTTAAATATAGAAATGCCACTTAAGAGGGGATGCATTTTGTTCGGTGCCTGATATTTGTCTCATCAAGACATTCTTGTGAGATGGTGTCTGTTTATTGTCTTACCATCTTTTTACTCTATTATTCTACCCTGTCTGCTGACAAGGGTTAATGAAGAAGTTATGGCCAGAAAAGTATACAGAAAATATTACAGTGTACAGAGAAGTATTTCGTGGTGATTGATGGATGGGGACAGGTCATTGCATCATGGGGGCTGACTTCAAATTAGCCTGTGGTAGAGAAATTCCCACTGGGAAGATCTGCCACTTCCTTCCTGGGATAAGCCTCTGGGTTAAATGAAGGGAGCAGAGGTAGGTGAAAGATGCAAAAGAGAACATGTTAATACACTGCCCCAAGGCTAGAGCCCAGGAGGAGGGGCTGGAGAGTTCAAAGGAGGCACACAGAGAGGCTGAAGAGATGGACCCAGCATGGTGATGTGATATAGCCCAAGTCAGGAAAACCAGAGTGAGGAAGCAAAACATTTCCATTAGGATGGAACAGACAAAATCCACTGGAGTGAATGGTTTTGAATTCTGTTCAGTTATTTTGGCTAAGCCTAGCTCATTGATGGCTCTATTTTCTTCCCCCATTGGAAAAGCATGTGTTTGGTCTCATTTATAAAATTAGAAGTGCAATATTCTTTATGGTGTACGCTCTCTGCTGCTTCTCAAGAATGGTAATTGCATGGAAACTTGTATGGCTTATACCTAAAGGAATCTTAATTTTAATACATACAAAATTACATCTATTTAAGCCTCATTTAGTTAGAAGCAGTGCAGTTTTCCATCAAATGCCTCTCCAAACAGAAGCTGGTTTTGCACTTAAAGTGGATTCTCAGTTGTAACTTTATCTTCCCCACCTTGGTCCCAGCTCCATTAAACTTAATCACCATTATATACTATTCCCCATTCAGTTCATGAAAAATAGTTTTCTCCAAAGGTAAAGTGTTATAATTAAGAGGCCTGTATAGCCACAATAGCTTTTGTGCCTTCAATCTTTTTTCGTCTAAAAAATTAGTTCATTCTGTGCAGAGCAAAAGGCCATTTGCCTTACGAGACAAAATAATTCTGCTCAGACAATGGGAAAAATAATCACGTAGGGTTACATGGCCCCAGCTAAAATTTTGCAACAGGTTCTTGTCCCTGCCATGGATCATCAGACAGATCTGATAAAACTCCTAAGTAGGCCAGTGTTGCCCAATAAGTTAATAGCACTGCTGCTTTTATTCAGAATGATACCAGCCTGCTTTTAAAGCAGTAATGAGACTTATGCACAATGGAGCATATTTTCCGGTCAAAGCGCCCTGGCTGTTGAGGAGAATAGATCCATCCATCCACCCGCAGCATTCGTGGGCATGGCAACAGTTCAGAGAGGTGATGTTTTAGGCCCAACTGAGCTAAAGTGAAATAATTGATTTGGATATTTACATTATCAACTTGTTTCGTCATTTTTTTTTTCTTATGCAGTGAATTCATCTTGTATCATCTTCCTAAATTAAAAAAGTCCTGCATGGAAAATGGAAAATTCCTAATCCATGCTAATAAAAATACATTCTTCTGTATGCTCTTATGATGCACATTCAGCTATATAAATATAGATGATTTGTAGCTATACGCAAATAAAGCGGGATTTTCAAAAGCAGTCTAACTACTCCCAGCTTAAACTACTTGGACTAAAAGCAGGAAGAGTTTATAATTAAATTCACTGGGAGCTGTGCTAGTCCCCTGCTGAGTGCTTTTAAACATTCCTCTCCTTAGACTCTACTGGGAGAGAAATATACTGTATTTATAGATATCTTGTTTCAATACAAACATGTCATACTGCAAATCTCAGATGCAGAGATGGGCTCAAGCTGAAAAATGCAAATCCACTTTTCTAACGTTCTCTATTTCAGATGAGTTCCATTGAGGGCTTCAGGTTTGAGGATCAGGGACTAGCTTCTCATTTAAGTTTGGCTTCCTTTTTCAGATTTGGAGATGGTTGGCTCTTGGACTCGATTCCACAGAGCTCCTGTTATACTGTGTGTACTGAATTAGCCTATGATTTCTCTCAGCTCCAAGGTGCTTTCCCACAGTGAAACATCCTTTGTGTTTCAGCAGGTATGTTCTCAATAACCTTGCCCCCTTTCAGAAGTTGATTATGCATCCTCTCTATAATGGGAGCAGTGTGTACCTGCCTTTTGCTTCACGTTTCCGTTCTGTGTGCCTCTGTGTCTTTCCTTCCATGCCCTGTGCTAATAATATAACAGCCAAACAAAAATAGCATAACACTTATTATTAGCATCAGACAAGTTTCTTGCTGAGAACCAATCAGTCTGTGAAATGGGCCATGTGCCACAGGATAGGGCACTTCTGCCTTCTTGGTCTCCCCCAATGGGAGGCAGAGGTTAAAGGAATACAAAGCAACACCCAATGGACTTTGGCTAATTTGGGAAATGGCAGCAGCTATTGGTGTTTTGACAATCCTAAGCTTGTTTAAGCAGTACATCCAGGGGGAGAAAGGAAAGGAAAAGAAAATGTTTCCATAACGACCGACACGTGAATGCTGTTAACACTCCTGTGAGGTACCGGCATGTGTTCATGGCACACGCATCTCCTAAAAAGGTGTGCGTGCTCTGCAGATGTTTTCTTGTAGTGGGAGATGTCCTAATAAGCAGGTACATTGTTCCACATGTTTAATCATGAATGGCAGTGAATGGCTGCTTCAATTATCCTGACCCTTTTTTCTTCCATCTTGACCTTTTCCTTTCCTAGCCTGTCACAAATGAAGACTAATTATTAACAGAAATAAAAAAGAAAAAAAAAAATATAAAAAGAAAATAAGAAGATCATGCTTGAAGGAGAAGGGGGATTTGGGGAAAGTAAAGGAGAGTGGAAGTGTGTTATGTAGTATTTGTTTTCGCTGCTGCCATTTTATTGCTTTTCTGGGAGCCCTGCCAGAAAAATGGCAAGTAGCACTTTAATTAAAGAAGGCTCTGTGTGCACTCCAGCTGTTCCTCATGTGACCAGCCTGTCTATGGGTAAAGCAAAGGATGCTCCCACCGGCTCGCCCAAATCAATGCTAACCTAATTCCCGACCACACACTGTCAAGTGTGCGTGCAAACCTGCAGCATTTAGGGCACTGTCTGCAAGCCAGACGCTCAGCTCCTGGTTCTGTTCCTGAGATCCTCATGTATCTGGAGGCAGAATCTGGCAGTGGGATTGCTGGGAGTGCACAAGTAGGTGGAGGGAGGTGTGGCTTCACGTAAAACATTTTCTCTGCCGGTGGCAATATTCATTACCCATGAACAGAACGTGCTGCCTGGAAGGAATGGCATTTGGCGTTGGTGGTGAAAGTCTGGGCCCCCGCTGAAGTTTCTGGTAAAGCAGAAATTGGCTGTGAATGAATATGACTAATTTTTCGCAGTAACCTAGATCGGAGATGCCCTAGGCTCAGGGAAGACCAGTGCACTGCCTTGTTTTTCTTTGTTTGTTGTTTCCTGGCTTTGGAGAAAACCGCATTCCAACGGAAAGGAAGAGGACAGCTATGCCAATGCACCGAAGCTGAAAATCCATCTGTGTGCCTGGGAAGTGCTGTATGGATTCATCAGCAATATTAAAAAAATACTAATAAAACAAAGCTGCATAAAGGGATGGAAATTTATGTGATGACCCTATGAGAAAACTACCTGGCATCTTGTAGCTTATGCGTATTAAAACTGCTTTTCTTGCTAAACTGTCCTCTGAAGCTAGTTTCTTGTGGAGGTGAATATTTACCGAGGTGATGTAGGCTATATAGTCCCTTAAGACAATAGATTGAACCAAGTTTTTGTTTATGCTACAGGGCCCCTTTGCAGCCCTCTGGCAAAGTGAAGGTCACAAAGATGAATGTGATGTTGTTTGTGCCCACTGTAAGGCTATTCTCCAGTGCCAGACAGGCGTAAAGGGGCATCTCTGCAAGTGAGTGTGTCATAAATCTCTGTGTAATAAAACCCTGTGCTTTTGTTGCAGCAGTTCAGTGGCATTACTGACATTGCAAATGTCACTTCTGACGTACTAATTTAGGTGCGACATGAAATGTCCAAGTGTAACCTAAAGTGTCCCATGGCTGAAGCATTTATTGTACTTTCAAACACTTCACTACCAGTAACATGAAGCCACTTCCTCCCACAGCAGTACAGAGCTGAGCTGCCTGTGTTGACCTGTGTGAGACTTTTTTTGGGAGCTTTCCAACCCTTTTCCTTTCATAGCTTGAGAACTGTTCCTTCTGTCCCCCTGCACACCTAGGTTTATTCACATGGTTTACAGCAGTGAAGATGAATTGATGTAATGAGGAAATTCAAGACTGAGCCATTGTGTTTCTGAAGAGAAACTTCAGAGTACTGGGAACAGGCTTGACTTCTCCCTTCCAGCAATAAGGAGAAAGTGAGGCAAAACCTGATAGCGGGGGGATATTATCTGGATGTGGCAGAAAGGAAGAGGTTTGGATGGAGTCTTGGTGTGCAGATCAGAGATTAGAGCTCTACCTTGCATGCTTTGTATAGCCTTAATGAGTTTGCAGAAGGCCTCACTGTAGCTCAGCAGTTGTTGATAGTTGTCAATAGCATTTAGAAAAGGGTCATCTCAGTATTTCCGGTGGAGAAGCTGTGTTGCCAGCTGTGGATAGTTTCTGAGCAGTAGCTGGAGGCTCTGAAGGCTTTTGTGTAATGTTTCCATTGTGTGTTTCCTGTTAACTGTGAAGCCCAAGTGATGCTCTGGGCCTTCTCTTTTTATGCTTACCAAGTTGTCATTGTCAGTTTTTTGGGTTCCATATAATACAGCAATGTGCTTTCCTCAGATATAGAAATAAGTATGTGTGTGCTGCATGTATGCTGTTAAATGCTGTTGCATGCCATGCTGGTAGCTGCCCAGAGTCTGACCATGGCCATCTCCTCTGCTTCTGAGCTGGCTGCACACTCTTCTCCTGTCTGGAAATCCAAGGATCACAGGACCCTTTTTTTTTTACGCTCAAATGCCAGTCTCCTTTCAGTGACATCATCTATTCGTTTGCATCTTGTCTTACTTCTCTAAAATGATTTATCTGTTTTCTGCAGTCCAGTTACTCCTCTGGTGACGCTGTCATGGGAGTCTTTAATTTTTCTGGTGCTTCCTTTCCTCTCAATATCAGGTTGTTTTTTCCGTCAATGCAAGTTTCTTTTACAGGAAAACTCATAAATTATTTTCCCTTTCTCTAGAACTTCATTTTTTTTTGCTTGCTAGGCAGTTTACCTTCTCTTCACACACATCTGAGAGCACTTTGTTTGTCCTAGCTGTTTTGAAGTACAGGCTCAGGAGTAGCAGCAACTTTATGAGCTAAAAATGGTCTGGGCAGAGTTGGTGCTTACATAGGAGGCCCTTTGCTGTTCTGTACATCAGACGCTGGGGAATAACATGAAAAAGATTCTCTTCTTGTACAATGACAAGGGCTCCTTATTAGGAGAATTATTTCGAAACTGTACCTGGAGATGGCATTCATACTGCCCTGATTTGCTACTTATAGTTCTCACATAGTTTTTTCCCTTCTACAATTTGAATACCTCTCTCCCGGATACACGCAGGCTGTGACTTTTGGTAATGTTTATTTGTTTAAGTTACAAGTGTTTGTGGATTTGCTGGAGCCAGTGGTTGCCAGTATGCTGGCCACCCTAAAGGTCACAGCTTTTACTGTCATTCAGTTGTGGTCTAGCAGGCACCCTTGACCTTATC
Organism: Psilopsiagon aurifrons; assembly: GCA_025447955.1. Taxonomy (NCBI): domain Eukaryota; kingdom Metazoa; phylum Chordata; class Aves; order Psittaciformes; family Psittacidae; genus Psilopsiagon; species Psilopsiagon aurifrons. The sequence continues at coordinate 5,877 of JAOEHY010051235.1, forward strand.
GTTACAAAATTGTTATTGGCAGTAGATCTGCTCTCGGTGTCTGTCTGCCTCTGTTGAGTGAATTTGTCTCTCAATGGTCCTTCTTTGATCTAGTCAGGAGCAGCTGAGGTTTCTTCTTGGTCTAAGCCCTGCTTGTCATCATCCTTATGGGCTTTGCCTGTTGCTGTGCAGGTATTAACAGCTCAATTTCCATTCTGTCCCTAGTTATATCTAATTCGTGTCCTGTGTGGTTCCTATCACAAACCGGGCTGCTATTTTTTTTCTTTTTTGCCCCCCCCCCCCCCTTTTTTTCCCTGTATTTTTCTTTTTCCTATTTCTTTGCAGATTATTTGATGACCAGATGCAGACATATCCATCTAAACACAGCAGTCTCTAGCTTGTGGCATTTATTATAGCTGACTGCTTGGCTTGAGGCTCTCTTAGCAATTTTTCCTTTATCTTCTACTGGGCTATGGCAAACCCTGCACAGGAAACACAAACAGGTTTTGGACTTGTGAATGTATTTTCCATGCCTGGATGGTTTTCTGTTGGAAACATGGGTGTTGTAGGAAGTTGGATAAAAAAGTTTCATTCCAAATAAATGTCAGGATGTGGCCAAGGTATGTACCCAGTCTGGCAGCTCCAACACTTTCTGTCCTGCTCAAACATAACAATTTCTATACTTTGTGTCTCTCTAGGCTGATTGTGGCCATCATATTTCATGTGCCTTGTGAAGAATGACAGTGTGAAAGGACCTAGGTCTGTAAACCTGGATTAGTTTAGTACTGACAAACCAAGAAATGCTGCAGTTTAAGTTGATGTTCCAGCAGCGTGCAAACAGATGTGAGCTGAAGCAGTCTCTGTCCTAGGCAAGGATACCAAGGGAAAGACTAATAACAGAATAAGTAATCTACAGTGTAATCAGATATCTTGGACATATCAGGCTGTGGGACACAGAAGAGAGCACTGGAGTGGCTAAGGCTGTGCTACACAGTGAGCTACACATCATGAACAAAGGGAGAGGGACAGTCCTTGGGACTGAGAAAGGGGGAGAAGAAGGGAATTTCTGGTGAGAGGAAAAAAACCCCAAAAAGCCTAGAGGTGACTCAAAGTCAAATCTGCTTGGCTGGCTCATGCCATTTAAAGCCTTTCCAGGTAGGATTGTAGCTGTAGCTGGCCAAGGGCATGTCTGCATCAGATGAACGGAGCTCACTAGGCGCCTCTGAGCAGGATGGCGTGGCTGCTCCAAACATGGCTCTACGATGACGCTAGCCTGGTCCTGGAAAAGAGGATATCTGGGTCACACTGAAGGCCTGGACCCAGTCAACAGAGGAAATGTTCTGCACTACTGCACCTACTAGTTTGTTCCCACAAGGAGCAAGTAGCTCTTCAGGAGGCTGTGCTCTACTGCACAGTGCAGCCTTAACACCCAGCTCCGCTGATTCTCCAGACTACCTCTTACTGTTGTATGTTCTACAGAGACCAAAATGGCAATGCCTGATGATGAGTATATGAAGCATGAATCAGCTGGGCTGACTGACTGCATAGAACAGAATGAACAGCTACCTCTGGTCTTCCTGTGTCCAAAATAAGAGACAGCCACTGGCCAGCCATGGCCTTGAACAGCTTGACAAAATCAGAATTGGATCTAGTGCCAGCACTAAACAAGATCAGTTTAAACTTGGTCTCTGCTCAATTCTGTGTGTATTGAAACATGCCTGGTGTTATGGTACTAATACTCTGTGCATCATAAATATCAGTAGCACTGTTTTGGACACAGCCTAAAGCAGCTGATGAATGACTTCTTGCTCAGGAATGGTGATGCTGCAAGCATGGTGAAGTGGCTCATAAAATCCCACCTGTGGCACACCATCAAAGCCCATAAAATGTTACTTTAGCTGTAGGGCAATAATACCTTTCTCAAGTAAGACAAGGCAGCTGCCGGATTCCCATGTAGAAACTGTCTTGAATACCCGGAAAGTGCTAAAAGGATACAAGATCTTTTCCTGGCAGTACTTTGAGCTAAATGCAGGTGTGTATGACCACGGTTTCTGCTGTGGGTACCAATACTGATACTGGTGGACTTGGGGAAGCTGCACTGGGACAAGAATGATGAAGAACAGTTGTACGCTCAGGCTGAATTACTTTAGGGAATGAATGGACCTGATAAAATAAAAGGTTCCTTAAAGCTCTTTGAAAATGGAATTGAATCCACTAGTCTGGATAGATTTATTATTATTGTTATCAGTTGTTTTTCTGAACACAGGACTTGGAGGTGCCAGGTGCTTTACTAACAATGAACAAAACTTAGGCCCTGCCCTACTGAGTTTACTAACCCTAAATAGAGGATTAGCAACATCAGGTAGGTACACACAGATGGGGCAGCACAAGAAAGCAGTGCTGTGATGCCAGCCAGCCAGTAGAGCAAGCTGTGGTGGCACCTTAACAGAAGCTTCTGAAGGATCCAGGTTTTTGGAGGTGTGGCAAAGAGGAATCTGAAGTATCATCTGAACTCATGGAGCAAGATGTGGACAGCATCAGGGTGCTTGTCTGAAGGTGTGGCTGTGGAAAATTGCATTGCAGGCTGAGCTCTTAGAGGTGCCCTCTTTGCCCAGAGGTAATAGGTAGTAGGGAGAGGGGTGGAAAAGAAAAGGAAGTGGCATGTGTTGGAGTCAGTGCTTTGTGGGGGAACTTTTGAGGGACATATAGGTGTGAACTGTGAATGGTGGGTGTCTGCAGGAGCATTCAGAGCAGCTCTGAAGGGCTGAGGATTGTATCTGTGAGCAGCAGAAAAGATGATGCTGCAGTAACTGAGAAGCTGAGAGTTTGGCCAGAATTTTTCATGCAGAATGACAGAAAAGACCATGTCTGAGTGGTGGTATTTGCACTGAACCTGGAAGGTTTATCTTGGAGGTGCTGAGGCTGGTCTGTCTAAGGGACTTGGTCTATAGTCACATCGAGGGACACTGCAAGGCTTTGAGCATTCCTGGAGTCAGGATTGACCCAGAAGTCACCCACATGCAGGGGATGGCTGAGCCTGTGTCTGAGATGGGAGTGGTCTTGGAGGCAGTGGGAGAAGGCAGCACTGGAAGCAGAACCCATCAAGGCCCTCTCACTGGGAGGCAACGGATGCGAGGAGGATCTTTGGAGAGATTGTGAGGGAGGTACAAGAAACGGCATTGAAGAGTATCATGGAAGCCAAAGGAAAATAAATGCTCAGGAAGGTGAAACGCCTGAGTGAAGATGTGGGGAATGCAAGGAGGCTGGAGGTAGAAAGCTGGATCTGAGATCGTGAAGACAGTTGTCTGGAAACCAGGCAGTCTGTTTGGCCAGAAACTTTGGTTTCTGTAGGTCTGCTTTTGATCTCATTAGGAACATAAGTAAAATATTTCCAGTTTTCTGGCAAAGTGGATGTCCCTAGACCCTGCAGCTGCTCAGTGAAAGCAGCTTTGTTATCAGGATGGTGGCCAACATTGCAATGACATTAAACAGCTGTTTGGGGCCCTGAAGTCTTGCCTGCATTCATCACCTGCCTTTGTACTGGTCCCAGTTCTCATTGCTGACCCACTGGAAACCTCCACCTTGCACTGAGCTAAATGTTTATCAGGCTTGAGAGGCTTTGAATAAACCAATTCCTGTTCCAGGATACTTGAATGTTTTGAAAAGAGCTTTCTTCTCATCCTGAGATTTCCAAGCAGCTCCAGCCATCGATGACTTTAACATCTGTGATCTGAGCGCAACGAGAAGATGCAGCATTTCTTTAGTTGGTGCCAGGCTATTGTGCTGGCTGATGCAATGTTTTGGCAGATAAGCCATAGCAATGAAGGTTTGTGTTGTAGGAATCAGTTCTAACAGGAGTTTTAAGGCCTTAATCCTTTTTTTAAAAAAGAAAGCTCACCGAATTGGCAAAGAGTCAAATCATAGTACATAACCTCTGAGTGCTTCAGGAGGTTTTCTGTAGCAGCTGGTTGAGGAATGAGCTGATGGAGAGAGGGCAGGGGGAGCTCAAAGTGCAGCCCTTCTGATGATTTTTCCCCATGCTCAATTATCCCTGCTCTCCCTTGGGAAGAAACCCAAACAGTGCTGCATGCCCTCTCCTTGGCCACTTCCAATGGAGCTGCTGGTCTCCATGTGCTGGAGTGCGAAGGAGAGGTGTTTACACTTTGAAAATGGGGACCAGGAGCACAGACACTTCAGACTGTAATATGATAACAATTTTGACCCCATAACTCACTTCTACTGCTACTAATGGAGCAAGAGAGGGAAATCCCTCAGGCACGCAGGATCTCTCAGCTGTGGAAGAAACCACCATCCTGGTCTTCCCCACTTTTTTGTCCAAGTCAGTGTTTGAACTGCTGCTCCTAATACAAACTAATGCCATGAAGCTAACATGGGAAACAGAGAGGACACACTGTATCTATCAGATCCAGGTTTTTCAGGGAGGCTAAAAGGAGAAGTCATCAAAATGTCACCTCTCCATTAGTGCTGCCTGGTGTGGCTCTGTGGCCTGGGACCAGAGTGCATCCCCAGCTGAGCTGTATCTGCCCAGCAGTGGCAAAATAACATCCCAGAAGCAAGGTGCACAGGCCATATGCATGAATTTATGAGCCTCTTACTTTTCTGGCAGTCAAGAAACTTATTTTAATGGTTTTCAGATTTGGCTTTTGGAGGACAGGTTCTACAGCGGTTTGGCAGAGAGGTGGGCTGCATAGTGGGGTTGGATGACATGGTTGTGTGATACCTTCCTCCTCCTCGCTAAATCAGATGAATGTACTGAACCAGTAAGTTCATGTGAGCACCCGTCCTTAAATACGGCACAATTGGTTTTTGCTGCAGTGAGGTCTGAAGGCCCCAAATGAGGTCGGGTCCAGCCTCCACAATGCACTCTATGTGCACACACAGCCCTGCTACAGCAAGCTGGGCTGGAGGAGGCTGGAGATAGCAGAGACTTAACGTGAGTTGTTTGGTACATCAGTGCTGGAGCCATGGCAGAAAGCAGTTGTCCCTGAGTGCCTCCATGTCCTCTGCTCACCCTGCACTGCTTCCTGTGCCCAACTCTGACAGATGCAGATGTTCCAGTTATGTTCCAGTTTGTTATACAAAAGCTTTGAGATTCTCTTACTCCTGAGGTCAGCAGACACAGATGGCCATGTGAAGTTACACGGGAGGGTCTCTCCTTGCTGTAAAAACAATTTAATGAGTTCCCCTTGTCATTTGCTAGGTTTTTGATCTCATTGACACACTCAAAGGACTACTTTGGTGGGGTGGGGTAGTGTTAATGTACTGGGAGGTAAAGCAGGAAGCGTGGTTTGACATGGAGAGAGACCACTCTTTTTGGTGAGCCCTATTTTTCTGTGTGATTTGGGTCTGTGAAGCTTCCTAGACTAGCTCATGTGGGGATAGGGGGTATGCTGGGATGGGGAGACATTCCTCTGTGGGACTTTCGGCTGCAGTATCCCAGGGAGTAGTTCTGAATAAACGTGCCTGCCTGCATGTGCATCACTTTCACTTTTTAAATGTGCATCTCCTTGCCTTCCTAGCAAAGTATTGTAAGCGAGGAAAGGGCTGCCCCCAATTCCCCTTTTTGCTCCTGCAAAATCTGTTCACATACTCTCTTGTGCCCGACAAACTACCACAGAAAAGACTTTCTTTGTCTTGCTCTCTTCTTCACTTTGTAATGAGAAGAGCAGTCTTCATTGTTAGATTTTAAAATAATCCTCGTCTGTCAGAGTCCAATTCCTACATCTACCAGCACTGACTGGACTGTGTAGAAGAAGACTGGGTTAAGGAGGTGATGTGTGTCTGACTGCCTGTTGCTTTTCCTCTGATTTTCCCAGGAACTGCTGTGGTAAGAAGGGCAGTCTAAAGGAAGGGACTGGCTTCAAGGCCATTGAATAGTGTGCAGTCCCCCAACTGGGGGCGATTTTGGACAAAGTCTTACAGGAAAAGATTTGGGAGGGATTTTCAGGGAGTAGTCTGCCGCTAAGGCAAGCGGCAGCAGCCTGAAGCCCGGGCTGTCCCTAGCCCTTTGTTCCTCCGGGTGGTCGGCTTCCTCCACCCGGCATGCCACAAACAGTTTTTGGGAACTGGCCCAAAACTGAGGAGTGGCAAAATGCAGTTTGTTCCCCTGCTTTTGTAAAAGTCATGTCTAGCTGCCAAGGGAAGCTTCCGTATCCTGCCGCCTTCTGCTCGCTGGAGCTCAGCTGGGACCTGCTGTGTTCCAGAGTCATCGGGCTGTGACCGGAGTCTGGGAGCTTTGCTCCTTCCTTTGTACATGGGTAGAGAAGACAACGATCAAGTGTTTTCAGTTTTTCTGACTGATGTGTGGTTATTACAAAGCTGGCTGCCAGGGCCAGTTTCCTGACGTGGGTTGGGTGTCTGGGGGACATTTGCTTTGCTTCTGCTGGGGCTGAGCTTATTCTGGAGGCAGAGGGGCCTGATCAGAAACTTGGGGAAGATGTTGAAAACATGGCCGTGGGCTTGAGGGTGCCCTCCAAGAAAAACCCAAACCCACTAAGGGAATGAAGGAGCTACCTTGATCAGAAAGCATATTAAGAGCAGGGAAACCACTGACTCTTGAAGGGACTAGATACAACTGTCTCCCCCAGTGCACTCCAGCTTGAATAAATTGCGAAGGTTGTCACTAAATAACCTTTCTATCAGGTGAGATGGGTTCTTTGGTCCAGGCTCTTTTTTGGTGGTTAATCTTGTTGTGAAGAGGGAGTTTTGCCAGCACACAGGGTGCAGCACTGGAGCAAACCATAGCACAGGTTTTGTAAAAGGGCTAAAGCAAAAGACTTGAGACACATGAGATCAAATTACAGTGTTTTTTTGGAATTACTGTCATGTGGAGAAACTTGCACAGATTGGTGTAATTAGCTGATATCAAGATGGTGTTTAAGCTGTAAAAATCATCCATAATGGTGCGGTGGGCAGAGGATTGCTAGGATGGAAACAGGCTGTCATTAAAATGAACAGGAGGTGTTTTAATTTGAGTTTATACAGTGTGATAATTTGGAGAGAAAAGTTTCCTACTTTGGGAAAATTTGGGGGTTTTGCTTTTGTTAATTTTCTGATATGACAGGGTCTCTGGTGTGATTTTGTGTACTGGAACGCTATAGACTAAGTGTTATCTTCTGCAAACACACCTTTCAGTCCATACAAACAGGGTCTGAGTCCATCGAACTGGAGGCAGCTGCAGGCAGCTATTATACTGGGTCAGTCACAGATAGCACAAGCATACTTAAGTTTGCATGTGTGCATAGTATGAAAATAGGAATAAGTGAAAATCTGCCATTTGTTTTACAAGAGTATCCTCCAGCCTGGGAAGTGCTCCTCTCGACAGCCACATTGCCTGCAGAAGAGAAGCCAGAGCATGCAGAGAAACTCTGAAATGTGCTATGTGTTTGATATGAAAAGCATGTGAGGATTTTTTTCCATTTTCTGGAGGGAATTAATATAATACAGCTGTCACCTTTCATCAGTCAAACTTGTGGCAGCGATGCTCAGGGGTGGTAGTGGAGAGGAGGGCGTGTGAAAGGTGTAGAGAGAGCTGGAATTTGCATTGTGGAGAGGAAGGGATTTATCTGTGCATCCTGGGGAGAAACAAGAGGCTGTTCTTTGGGGTTTGGTTCTGTCAGAGACCCTGATAGATTTTGGGCTGGGCTAAGTCTGCTGGGTGGGTGCAGAAAGAATCTGGGTGTGCAGCAGAAGCTGCTGCTGGAGGAAACCAAATTCTCTTTTCAGAGAGACTGTCAGGGTTATTTAGAGGAGGGTTTAAAATGTGCCGCTGTTTTCCCTGCAGTGAGGGATACCTCTCTCCGAACTCTTCAAGGAGGATAGGCTATGCTGCTGAGTAGGAGGGAGACATTCCTGCCTGAGCTCATATCTAAGTATGTCAGAAAAGCAGTGGAGCTGACACAGTTCAGCAATCTAAGGGGCACTGTGGTGCAGATTTTTGTATTCTATATATTTACTGTCTTATGTAAAATTTTACAACTTCTATATTTGGAATTTTATATTAAACATGCACACATATAGTGTCAAGCACCCTCACACTTTTTGCTAGATGATCTATGCCCCTGCTAGCTCAAGTCTTGATTTTACCAGTATACAAGCACCTCCTGGGCAGAGATAAATACTGTGAGGTCTCCCTACAGGGAGTCATAATGGTAAAAAACTCATAGTAGCTCACCAGAGATCACATGTGCTCAGGTTCTGGCCATGAAGCTGCCTGGCAGTCCCAGCAGAGCATTTGGAGAGATCCTGTTGGGAATTTTTGACTTGGTCACTGGCCTGCTTGTCCCTGTGGAGCTCATAGCTCTGCGATACATTTGTCTTGGGCAGATTTTATATTGGCTCAGCCTCAGCATCTCCAAGGCCCCTGGGGTAGAACTGCAACAGCTTGCTGGAGGCACAAACCTGTGGTCCTCATAATTGCTGTCCCAAAGTTTTTCAGCTGTGCTTGGCAATGTGGAAGCTGCCTGCAGTTTTCAGGATTCATGAAGCATCTTTTTGTCCCTTTATGAGAGCTTCTCTTACTCATGCAGAGACAGAGCTGAGTGACCTCAGAAGAGCGTGTGACTGGTTGGGATTAAAAAGAAAATGGGGAGAGCAAGCATGCTGTTTTCTTCCTAATTCTTTTTGTGAGATATCTGAAACATTGGAACATTCCTCCAGTGAATGACATTATTAACAAGGGATGAGTTCACCTCTTGGTATCAGTGTATTCCTTGAGAAGAAGGAGAGGGGAACAATTCTATTAAAGCTGCACAACTGCAGATATGGCTTAAGGCAGAGAACTGGATCTGCCCATCTGTAGGTGCCACAGGTATCTGTCATCCCTGGGACGCATCCTGAGCTCTGTAGGCTTTTTTTCTAGGAAGCACTTACCTATGCCAAGTCTTCATTGTTTTCCAGAGATGGTTGTACAGGGAGAATCAGAATGAGATTTGGGTGCAGACTTGGGGATCTGTTTTCTCTCTCACAAGCACCTTGAGTGATGTGATTTGATGGAGGAAGGGTCTCTGTGTCAGCCTTAGGAAGGCTAAGTGGTTTCACCCAGCATGTGGGGCTGAAGAAGGGAGAGAGGTGGTAGATAAAGATTTTAGTGTGGGGGTGATTGGATAGAGTGATCTCACTTCAGGCAGAAAACCTAAATATACTGACCTGCTTTCACCTTTCCACCTTTTCCCCCTCCTGCTTCACTTCATTATAGTACCTTAAGTACTGAAAATTGCCAGGCTGGTTTTATGTATGTTATGTGTATATGCAGCTGCACAGTGTTTGGCATAGAAGGGCTCTGGCCCCATCTGAAGCCCTTGGGCTCCTATCGTGGATGACTGAGATGTCCTCCTTTGGTGTGTGGATTGTCATAGTGTCAGGAACTTCTTGCATCAGACAGAAAGTGCTACCTATTTTTTTGCTGTTGAATCCCTTGGCCTTGCATTATTGACTGTTCATTCACTTGAACAGTGTGAAAATGAGAAATAAGAAGAGGCTTTTTATTCCTTGCTCCCACAGCAAGGCACTGGGAGCAGAGCAGTGAGCACTGTAACAAGCTAACTTCACACCTCAAATCAACCACTTTTGACTGAGTATTTGCTTGGCAGTTGTGAACTAAACAAGAAAATGCCATGGTTTGGAAGCGGCTTGTTTGAGCACCTTGTAAGAAAGGGGCAGCCGCTGGTCTGAGACTGCAGCTGGGAATTCTTCTGATGGAAAGTTCTCCTTTGCTCTAGTGAAAAACATCAAATATGAGAAACTTTTTATTTGAAGCACATCACTATCCCACCCTTCTACCCTTTGCAATCTTCAGGTGAGATAACCAAAGTCTCTGGAGCTTACTGTGCTTAGGGTGACCTTCAGTAAACTAATGTTGTGACTTTAGCATTGTGGCTGAAACAGATCTCTCTGCGCCTGCCAATATAACCAGGATCTGTGATGCAGAGCAGAAGGTATAGCTTTTTGGTGGACCTGGCAATTGGTTTGAAACCTCCTGTTCAGTTCAAATTTCAATCTGGCTCTGAATGTGTTTTTTGCCTGGCTTCTAGATGGATAATGTGATTCAGTTTCTTATTTTGTCTGATAGGCATTTTTATACAGCCCACATTTGCAAAGGCTGCCTTTCTTATAGATTGGTTTTATCCTGCTGTCTCATTACCACAGATACTGCAGGCCTAGTAGGTATTTTTTCTTCATTAAAAAAAAAAAAGTATGCTATTCAGGACAGAAGACTGGAAGAACTCATGACATAATTTCTATGGTTAAGGCAAAGCATTTGGCGATCTTAGTTATTTAACCTGAAGAAGGTGACAAGTCTGTCCTCCCACAGCTGCACATGATGGAAATGAAACACTGGGGGGAAAAAGGCTAAAAATCCACTCTTCTGCAGATGGCTAGTGTGCATAAAGAGGATTTTGTATTATGTATCTGCATAAAGGACGACAGCATTGCTGGTAGGTAGTACCTGGCTGGCATTTACATCTGTCAAGCCTAAATGAAAGCAGGGTGTTTATGAAGTGGAACGATTTAACATGCCAGTCTTCTTTCAGCTGTCATCTATTTCAGGAATTTAAAATCATTCGAAATTAAGCTTATTCCTCCTTCCTGCCTGTCTCCAGAGAGGGGAAAAAACTTTACTGGAATAAACAAATAATTCACTTTAGTTAAATCATACTGGTGGTAGGGGGGGAAAGGCAAAGGCAGAGCAGAGTAACTACTTTAACTCAATAAAATATTGACATGGATAAGTGAAAGAGGGAACGAAAGGGAGGGAGAACATGTGATTATCTGGCATCCCAAATATGCAGTGTAAACAAAACTTTTGTGGTGAGGGATGGCTATCGATCAGCTGGGCATGTCAGGATGGAGAGCAATTGCTCAGCCTGCTGGGAAGCGTCATTGCTCAGGTGATGGAGAAGGATGCTGCATTTATGCAACAGCCTTGCTCTGAGCCAGAGAATCAGGTCCTGGTGTCAGGCTTGGATAAGGATGTTGGCGAATTATGCTCTCCTGGTCCTGAAAGAGTTCCTTCTAACGACTGACCCTGTATGGTGGAAGCCAGAGTGAGTGCAGCCCTTACACATGGTTACTTTATCATAAGCTCCTTAGGAAGGAATTGCAACTCCCATCCCATTGGAAAAATTCACATGACTGCTCCAGATTTTCCCCTCTCACATCTAGTTCTTATCAATTTCCATTACTCTTCATTTGTTTTCTCCTGATCTTCCTTCCTTTCTCCACCTTGTCCTGGATTAGATCTTCCTCCGTGTCACATCTGACTGGTGCTGACACAAGTTCTTTCTCCAGGGAAGCTGGATGCACCTGGTAAGATAAACCCTGCTGCTAAAAGCTTTGAACAGTGAATATTAAGCAGCAATTAGTGTGACCTGAGCTCTTTGCTGTGGCACAATACCAGGAAACTGGATAGCATGCAATTCCCATTGGCGGCTTTATCACAGTCGCTTGGTGTGGGCGAAATGCGGATGAGAGGGGCTGTGGTGACTAATTGTACTTCCTTAAGGGCCTGGACTTTTCTTGGAGGTCTTCCTCAATGCTAGACCTCTCCAAGGAACTGCTGATTGTTTCTCAGCAGCTCATGTGTCTGGCTTCTTACCAGCCTGCTGAGCCATGAATCCCAAAAGGGTTTTCAAGCACCCCAGACACCCAACAAGGCACTGGCCAGCACCAAAGTTCAGAGGACCTTGATTCACGCTTCTGTGTTGTGACCTGCTTTTTTGGAGGCACAGGCCTTTGAAGCTGCAGCAACAATGGATTATAAACTTATTTCTATGAATAGGTGAGACGAGACCATGCCAGTTTTAATCGGAATCAGCTACGGTTTCATTGCTGCGCGCCAGACTAGCAGCTGGAGAACGCTGGGGAGCATGTTGTTCTTTGATGTTTCCAAATGCAGTCCTAGGGGATTTCAGTGTAACCAAAAATGTTTGAAGCATTGGCCTCCTGCCACAGTTTGGGGTGAAGAATGTTTCTGAAAACCTTCGCAGTTCTGTGTGGAACTGGAGTGTGATTTTTCCCATACAGCCCCAGGCAAGACTGAGACTGATGTACTGTGGAATTATCTCACTGTCTTATGGCACCTCTAGTTCGTAACCCCAGGGCAATAGCAAAATGCAAAGGAAGATTTTCAGGAGTTAAGTCTAACTGAAGATCTCATTTTCATTATCTGGGAGAAAAGGAATATCCAGTAGCTCACATTTCACATTCCTTAAGTGTAAAGTGATTTCTGATCCCTAGATTTTTATAAAGTGGAAGAGTGAAGTTCAGTTTGTATATATACACTCTGTTTCTGTTGCTTCTATACATGCAAAATGCCCCATGGAAAGCAATTAAGCAATTATTACTTATTTGTTTAAATAAGGCAATAATGTGTCTTCTCAGTTGAATTGGCTATAAGAGGTAAAATACAGAATGTAAGCCGTTACATTAACTGTATTTAGTATGTTTCTAATTCCTGCCTGAAAGGAATTAGTGTCACAGCCAAGGGAAAAATAATTGTGGTGTTTTGTTGTTCTTCAGTAAAAATTCCAGTATAAATTACCTATCCGTTAGAAAATTGTGGGTTCTGGAACCCATTGAGTATTAGCAGAGAAGAGACTTTGTCATCTATTGGTGTTAGTGTGTCTTTAACTGGCAAGGCTCAGTAGAACTGTGTCTGTGTACTTTATAAAGAAGCACTATGAATGGAGGGCTTTCCACCTCTCTCTCTTCACAGCTCCTTACTACGGTTTTCCTTCTTACCCTCCTTCTAACTCTACACCTGCATTTGGCTTGCAAGCCACTGAGAAGGTTTCTGCCAAGAAATGGGTTGAAGAGTCAGCTGTGCAATAGACAATTTGTCTCTTTTGGCAATATCTAATTCTTTTATTTGGCTTTGCCGCTAATTGCCATAGGTGAGGTCTGACCCGAATAAAAGACATCCCCTTTGGCATGGTGCCTCTACAGTGCCACGACCCAGGTGACAGACCAGCTCACACTCTGGATGAAGTTGTGTGCACAGGAATTTACCTTTGCATTGCTTCGTCGGCCACTGCTGCTGATGACAGCCTGCAAGGAGTAATGTAGCATGAAGCCTTCTTCCTGGATGTCTGGCCAGTTTGATTTGGGAGCTGGCACTGTGCTGTGTTTGCTCAGTGGGGCATCCCAATCTTCAGGTGCATGATGTGCTGCTGCAGCCTGCTGTTGATAAAAGGCTTGATAACCTCCTGTTAATACTTCACACCAATGGTGCTTTTAAAAGGTTGTCTTGATGCATGACCTTCATATCTAAAATTCATGACCTTCATATCCAAGATTTTCGTAAGTGCCAGCTATGCCCTCCCATTAGATTATTATTACCGGTTATAATGTTGTGCTATAAATTGTATTAAGACTAGCTGTAGCACTGAGACAGAGCTATCAGTTCTCCCCATCTCTCCATCTCACTGGGAGCCTGTTTCTTTTTGTGCTCGCTGAAAAACAGTTCACACCTTCACAGTTTTCTGCACTTCACTCTGAATTTTGCACCTCAGCGTTTTTTAAGCTGGGTAGAGGGCTTCATCCTCCAAAGCAGCTTCAATTTTCATGATAAAAGCAACTGCTAGCCTTCTGTAGGTGGTGTCCGGTGCTTCTGGACCTTCAGCCAGATGTGGAGTGCTTTCCTTGATGCTGCAAAAAAATGGGAGAGCATTCTTTAAACAAGGGGGGGGGGGGCGCAGGGAACAGGGCAAACTGAAACAAGCGACTGTAACAGCGCTTTTGTATTGCAAGGGGCCCTTGCATGCCAAACAGGAACCTCTTGTTTTTCCAGCCTCCACGTGCTTGAATTAGCTGATGCTTACCTCTCTTGCTGAGTATTTAAAGCCTTTCCTGCTGAATCCCCCAACCTCATCTCACTGTGCATATAATGCAGCAGGGAGAGACAGCGTTGGGTTCAAGAGAGGCCCTGAAACTATAGTGAAATGCCTCTGTACTAAGCAGAGTTTGTGTGCCAGGCAAGTTTGAAAAGCCCGTTTGCTGCTTATGTCATGGGCACATTTTGAAAGGATTGCCGGTATTTCTGTCCAGCGGGGTCATCATTTTTTTCCTTCCCTGGCTGTTCTGTACAGGCTTACAAGTATTTCTGCTGCTATTCAGTTGTCTGCCTGAGCCTGCTTCAGCTGTTCTTTCTCAGATGGGTATGCCTGATTTGGTGGGTGCTTCAGCAGGCAGCACTGACTGCTGGCAGCGGTTGTATCCAGGTCACTCTTCTTAATCACAGTGCTTGAAACTTCAAAGTTTTCTCGGTGTGCGTATCAGACTGCTTTGCCTGGTGGCTTTGGAGCAGTCACAAGCTGTATGTTTTCAGCAGGCTCAGGAGGTGCTCAGTATCTCTCCTACAGTTCTCAGCAGCATGCAATGTTGGGCAATCTCATTACTCCTCTTCTGCCATCAGTGTTAGGTTGAAAACAGTAAGGTTTGCCCTTACAGTCAGGAAAAGCATCCCAAATGGCTGTAGCAGGAAGAAGATGCCAGTGCTAGGTCTGGCTGGCAGTTTATAGACCAGGATTTGCCTTGGATATGGTATTTCCAGCAAAGGGTTAATCCTCTGGTCCTTATTCCATTCCAGTTGAACCCTTAAGTACGCTAAAAATAACAGATGTCTATAAGGCATCTTCTTACCTCTTCAGAAATACAGTCCTTTAGACAAAAAGGGAGGTGTCTGGACATTAATAGAATTGTTGGACTGAAGGTGAAAAGCCTCCCAGAAAAGGCTTTTAAGTCCAGGGGCATGATTTTTCCACTCCTACTCTGGATTAACCCTTTGTTGGTGGGGATACTGCAGGCCAGGGGAGAGGAACCTGTTGTGGGCTTGCTTCTACGGCTGGAAGGGTTTGGTCCAGCTTCTATATCCTATCTCTGTGCTGGTCTTTGCCAGGTCGGCTTTCTGGCCACATCTACAACTGAGCTTTATGAGTTTTCAGAATGATTTCTAGAGCTCTTTCTGATCAATATGCCATAGTGGTCCCTCTCTGGAGGGTATGTTCTGACATGATATTACCCTGCCATCCATTCCCTTCTCAGTTTATAGCTCTCCTTAATATTTAAATGGATTTCTTGCTGCAGCACTTGTGCTCCGTTTACCCAAATAATCTATAACTCAATGACTTCTAAATCCACTTCACAAGTTGTTATATTCATTATAAATGAGTTGTAGTGCAACCTGCATCACAAGTAGATACTCTCATCTGGAGGTCTGTGCTGAGATCCATCATGAGCAGCGAATATATTAAACCCATAAACCGCTCCAAGACATACCGTACCATACAAAATGAGATCTAACTATATGCTTTATTCCCCCTTATCACTTATATTCACCAGAAGCTCAATGAAAATGTGCTACACACACCAGGCAGCTGCTCATGCTGCCACAACACCTTGTACAGCTTCTTACAAGGTTTTGCAAGTGGCTGGCACCTCCAGCAAGGCTCTTTGGAAACGGATGGTACTTCAGCTCTCTGAAATTAGTCGTGTGAGCCTAACAGCTTATACAGGAGGAGTGTTCTAGGCCCTGCAGCACAAGAGGAACCAACATCCCATCCTCAGCTTCAAGTCTGTGACTGGTCTCCTTGGCTTGCTGACTGCTTTTTCAGAGTTGAAGATGCAGTTTGGTGTTGAGCAGCCATGGGTTCAGACATGCCTCTGCATCTTTGGGGGGTTTATTATTGTCAGAGTCAGCCTCATCTGCTCAAGGGCTTTGTCTGGTGGGATTTTAGCTACTTTTTAATCTCAAATCCCAGCTGATTGCTGTGCTTAAGCCAGTTTCACAACTGCCTCATTCACTCCCCAAACACTGTGTATCTGAGAATCCTGTGTAGATGTTGCTCTTGAGATTCAACTTTCTTTTTAGCTCTCCTCATTTTTTTATATTTTTAGCTTTTTCTTACTTTTTTTTCTCC
>JAOEHY010051239.1:0-13379 GCA_025447955.1 Psilopsiagon aurifrons
GACCAAGGACTTTCTGAGTCTCATGCTCTGCCAGGGAGGAGGGGAAGCCAGGAGGAAGCAGAGACAGGGCACCTGACTCAAACTGGCCAAAGAGGTATTCCATACCACATCACGTCATGCCCACTATATAAACTGGGGGCAGTTACCCGGAAGGGTGAGATCACTGCTCGGGTCAGGCTGGGTATTGGTTAGTGGGTGGTGAGCGGTTGTATTCTCTTCCCTTGTTATTTCCCTTATCATAATTATTATTGGTGGCAGCAGCAGTGGTTTATGTTATACCTTAGTTACTGGACTGCTCTTATCTCAACCTGTGGGAGTTGTATTCTTTCGATTCTCCTCCTTATTCCTCCGGCAGTGGGGGGAGGAAGGCGGTGGAGTAAGCAAGCAGCTGTGTAGCCGAGTTGCTGGCTGGGCTTAAATCACGACACTGCCCCTTCCAGAGGAGCATCTCAGACTCTCCTCATTAGTCTGGGGTTAAACAGCAGAGTGCCTGCTGAGCACGAAGGGATGCTGGTGGGTATCCTCATGGATGGCTTCTGTCGCCTTTCTGCGCAAGACCTTGTGGAGGCGAGGGAGGTGTGTGTGCCATGGGCAGCTCCCAGGTGGCTGGAATCCAGTTGTGGCTCTATGGAGAGTTGTGCAGCCAGGTTTGTCAGGAAGGAAGGGAGCCAGGCTTGGCCTCAGCCTCAAGGGATGTGTGGGATTTGGGACAAATTGCCTCTCAGGCTAAGGCCACAAACCCGGCTCAGCAAGCTGGGGAGAGCAATGAGTAACATCTGGCTCATCTCAGGTCTGTGGTGCATCCCCTCCCATCTTTATTTCTGTACAATTGAATTGAAGTGAGGAGCCAGGGATGGGCTGGAGGAAGGGAGAACAGGCTGCAGTTATTCTCCTGATGTGAGGGTCCATACGAGGACTGGGCTAAACTTTCTCCAAGCAGTGTCTATACAAAGTGGAGTCACTTCACGCATTACATGTGATTCAGGCTGCACACACCCTGCCTGTGTGTGTACCGGGGCCCTGGGCTCATCCCTGTCTTGCTTCATTCTCCTGGGAAAGCTGCTTTGCGTTTTCCTGTCTTGTGTACACCCAGGTTCCCTTGTCCTCTTTGGAAATCTTGACTTCCACTGAAATCTTCAGGTTGATGCAGAAAGGCACTTAAAAGTGTTGCCACAGCCACCATGTGCTGTGGAGGCTGCATGGGCACCTAAAGCCAACAAAATAACTGATCCCAGGGGAAGGCAGCTCATTAACAGGGAGGGCAGGTCTGAATGCTGTCCTGCGCTGCTCATCCCTTGGGTCGGATGTTCTTCATTTCCCCTTGCTATCTAAAGAATAGGAGCTACAGGGCTACCCAGCCCTGCTTGGAGGTTTGAAATGATTTGAGGGTTTCCTGACAGAAATAACAGCTTTAGCCTGAAGGGTTTTATCCCTGCTCCCTGTGGGATAATAATATTTATTATCCCCAAGGGAAAATAAATGTTTTTCTTCTTTTAATGGGAATGTTCCCTACAGAAAACAGTGTTTTCCTTTATGTGCTTGTTCTTCACCCTCCCTGGATTCCTAGGGGTGCCATCCCTTCAGTAAGATCTATTTTCTCCTTCCCCTCCCTTCCAGTCAAGATACACCACCCCTGTCCCAAAGTCCCTTGACCAGGCCCTACATATCAAGATCCTCCTGCCTTTCCTTTGGCTGGGTCGAGTGGGGCTCGCAAGGACTGACAGCCCTTCCTCGGGAGGAGAGCCAGGAGAGTCACTTCAAGCCAGATCCGGAGCCTCTGGGGATTTGAGTGTAACCAAACGCGTCTAGACAGCCAGGAGCCTCCAGTGGAGAGAACAGGGAGTTTTACAGTGGTCCCTGATGTTCAAGGACAGATCTTTCCTCCCCGGCACACGTGTGGGCCAGATGTTTGTCCTTGCCATTTGGTGCAGTGCCCTGTGGGCTCCCGAGCTGCATGGACAGCAAACAGGGAAGGTAGGCTGTTGTCCCCCTACCCAAACTGAAGTTTGCCTGGCAGGGACAGGCACATGTGCAGCAGATGCAGAAAGGACCCAAGATGGAAGTGGAGCAGTGGGGACCTCCTGCCTGGGCTGGCAGGCAAGGAAAAGCAGGGGAATTAGGAAAAACTCATGTGCCATCTATTCATGTAGGTCTCAACTCTGCAGCAGCAGGTCTGCTGTGTCCCAGGTAGGGTGGACTTGTCGCAAGCCATTAGGTCAGAAAGTGCGTACCAAGCGGCTGTCTGCACAGGGCTTCCAGCCTAAGGAAGCACACAAATATCCAAAGCTTTTTTTTTTCTTTTTTACTGGGATAGAATTTGCAGGTGGAAGAGGAGATTTATAGTGAAATTGAAATAATTCATAGCCCTACAGTTACAGAAGTATCTGTAGCCTCAGTGGAAGGGTGCTGAATTGAAGGCAAAGGAGCAGCTTGCTTGTCTTCATCCTACGCATTGTCTCTTCCAGTTTTCAATGAAGGCAATTTTTTGCTGATCTTTGCTCACAAATGCAATGCTCCACTGCTGTAGATTGCTCCAAATAGAAAAACGTCTGATCTGGATAAAGTTTTCCCTACTTGGAAAACTTCAGCCAGTTTGGTCTGAATAAACCCTGTAGTGTGAGCATTATTGCTTCTCCATCAACTTCCCAACAGAAGTGTTGAGAATGGATTATTCTGCTGTCAGCATTTTAAACCTTTATCTTGAACAATTAATTAAAATACTGAAAACATCTTTTAACATTTCCAGAAAGGTTCAGAGGTTCACGATAATGCCTCCACCTCCACAGCAGTTATGGTTACTGCACACATCACGTGTGCCGGCAAATGCAGGAGAAATATCCTCAAAACCCCAAAGTCTTTTCAAGTGCTTCACGATGCCAGACTGGCCAGGAAGAGAACCCAGACCCTGTTTGCAGATTGAAGGACCTGCTGTATTTTGTCTTCAAGGTCTGCAATTAATAAACAGAGCCTGCTAGGAGCTGGGGCCCTGGCTCCTAATCTCAGGAAATGTAAGTCAATGCCCTTCTGCAGGGGCTGATGAAACTACTGTGCTACGCTTCTCTGGATCCGGCTGCTGTTCAAGGGAAGCTTTTGGAAACAGATCTAGGGTGTCTGGCAGGAGTTCTCTGAAGCAGGGCTGGGTTTAGCTTGGGAGGATAAAGCACTGTCAATGCCACTGCCCTGTCTGTGTCCCTGCATCTCCTGTGCTTTGCAAGCAAGGGTCAAAGCAGCCAGATCCTGCCCTTCTGAACTGAAATGCTTGCACCGATGGATTTCTCTAGGGAAAATATAAAAATAAATAAATCTTGGTTTTGAAGCAAAGAATGAATTTACAGTGGGAAACTAAAGCATCTACTGGATGCTGTAGCCCAGGATTTGGTTTGACAGCCCTGCCCAGTGCCCAGGTTTCCTTTAGGACCCTGATCAGCAGAGCATCAAGCAGCAATAACTTACAGCTTCCAGCCCCCCGGGGCTTGTATAAGCTCTTCTTTCAAGAGGGATGTGACAAGGGTTAAACTCTCATGTCTTTACCTGCTGGTGAAGCTGGCCAGAGTGTAACAGGGGCTTATGTGTGTCAAACATCATGGTTTCAGAGTTGTTTAGGGTTTTTTTTTATTGGTTGGCTTGTTGTTTTTACTAGAATCAGCAGTTTCTGGCTTAGTTTTGTTTCTGTTGACAGTATCACTACAGGACTGTGCATTGATGTTGAGTTGCCTCCTGCTGTCCTGTGAGCTTGTTCTGAGGCACCATCACCCTCAAGCAATTGCTCTGTTCTGTTTCTGGTGACCTACTGGTTTCCCAAAGCATCAGCCTGTGCTGTGTCAAAGGACTGTATGGAAAGGAAAGAGCAGTAGTTGTCCCATGGACGGTGGCTGGGCCCAGTGGGGTGCTGCAGGAAGAGGGAATGAGGGGAGATGGACACATGGATGGGAACTTAGCTGGGATGAGCCACTGTTGTCAGGCTTTTGCTGGGGATTTGGTGGCCCTGGAGGCTTGGGGCTGAGTACACTTAGACAGTGCCTTGCTAATGTGTCTTAATAAGTTATCCTGGGTAACCAAGTATATGAATTAACACACGGAAGGAAAATGAAGGATCAGAAGTTGATGGCTGCTGTGTGCTTTGGCACCCAGCACAGACTGAAAGCACATGGATGAGGAGATGGCTGCTGAGAGCCAGTGCCAGCAAAAGTGGTGCTTGCTCCCGCTGCAGTGGTGCTCACCAAACCTCCCTCCTTAGGGTATCACTTGGGGCCACCTTTAATCCACAGGCCTGAGACATGAGTGATCAAAACCCAGCCCAGGCTGCTGAGCACTGGTCTGGTTTGAGCTTGTGTCCAACCAATGCGTCTCTCCAAAGACGTATCCCCACTTTTGAGCCATTTGGAGAGGAATATACCCACCTTCCCTTGGGGGATGTCCTGCTGTTATGCACCCTCCCCATGAATGAGGTATGCCTCATTATTTCAATAGAGTCTGGCCCTGCTTTTCAACCATCCTCTTTCGAAACAGGCTACAAACCCTTCAGTTCTTAGGCTTTTCTTCCTGTTCAGGTTCACGGATGTAGTCAAGCCAGCATCAATCTTCTTTCCATAAACTTAAGCAGGATAAGATCCTTACAAGTCTTTCTATACGGTATTTTTTTTCTGCCCTTAAAACCATTTTTGTGCTCTTTCAAGTTTCTCTACTTAGCTCTCTGCCTGCGCTTCCCTGCTGAGTTCCTCAGTGGGATACAGAGATGTAAGTTCATATCCCGTCTTTGCAACCGCCCTGGTCATACCAGCAAGGCTCTGAGTATCTGCTAAGTAGTGGATGTTGCAGGTTTTGCTAACATGAACCGAGTGGGATTAGGGCTTCCCTGGCTGCAGACCTCGACCTGAAGCCTCCTCCTCACTGCCATCAGCCGCAATCCAGGGCTGTGCTCAGCCCTCCAGATGAGCCTGTTTGCTCTAATAAACGTCCTCCCTTCCTTGTTACTTGTCACTCTGCACGCACGCAGCAGAGATGTTGAGACATTTTCAGCTTATTAATAACAAGGTACTCAGGCACTGATCCCCACTATGCCCTGGGGAACTTCTCCAGGCCAGAGTCTGGTATTGACCACGCCATAAGCCACTTAGCATATGTTTATTGATATTTTGCAGTCCTGCTTTCAAGTGTCAGGGTGTTCAAAGGCAAAAGCCTCCTGGAAGTCTCTTTGCATTCCCTACAGTGTGCTGGGCTGTTAGTAAAGCTGAGCATTAGCTCATTAAGAAAAAGAGCACGTGTGTTTTGCTTATTTCCCACACAGCCACCCAGTGCAACCCGTTGTTTTTTGCATTTTGTTATTTTTCAAGTTGAATTCTGCACAAATTTATGTGGTTTACACCTGGGACAGACATCCAATGGAAGCCATTTGGGTTGCCCCCGCTGCCTTATTCAATTCTAGATCCACACTAAACTATCATTCTATTTTTGGAGATTTCCCATGCTACCCATAATTAATCAGATATTATTAGCAGTGCTGTGTCGGCTGCCACTTGGCTCTAGGTTTCTTGCCTCTGTTTTTTATGGGAGCAGAGCCATGATGTGCAGGAATGACTGACTGCTGCTTGCGCTAGAAATGCACTTCTTCGCCCTGTCTGCTCATGCATGAGCACTTTGCACCCAGGCAGTTGCTTTCTACTTCCCTATTTTTCTCTTTCTGTCCCCCCCCCCTGCCCAGCGATAACATCAAACTGTGTACTCCAGGATTTACAAGGCTTTAGCTGTTCCTCAGAGAATGCTACAGCAGTGATCAAAGTCCCCGTAGCTTGTATTCCCCGGTGATTAGCTGGGTGCTCCCACCAGCCCCATGCCGTGCCGAGCAACACATCCATTTTATTTAATCGGATTATGCAAAGCATTTTGCTGTGCAGTGGCAGGATGAGGCAGGCCCCCGGCACGGGGCAGCTGCCATTATCTCTGGCAATGCTCAGATTTAGGGAGTGCTGCATGGGGGATGGAGGAGCCCATGGGCAGGGCTAGGGATGCTCACTGGGCTGCTGCATGGGGTTGTCCTTTAATTCCCTCAGGAGGAGCAGGAATTGGAATGGAGTTTTTCTTCCTGCCTGGTGCTGGGTGCAGGATGCAGCC
Organism: Psilopsiagon aurifrons; assembly: GCA_025447955.1. Taxonomy (NCBI): domain Eukaryota; kingdom Metazoa; phylum Chordata; class Aves; order Psittaciformes; family Psittacidae; genus Psilopsiagon; species Psilopsiagon aurifrons. The sequence goes on from JAOEHY010051239.1 coordinate 6,112, forward strand.
ATGGGAGGTGGGGATTGGCCCTGTCCCTGTATCCAGCTTCTGGGAACAGCTCTGACTCGTTCAGGACCTGTAAGGGTTGAGCTGTCTTTTTTGTTGTTTTCCCCCTAGGATTTTATCTGCCGATTTATGGCCATCTCCTGCTTTTCTAGCAAATCCATATCCAGGAGAGCAATGAGGTACCCAACACACCCCCATCTTGTTCTGTGCCTCTGCTCTTGGACATATGACGTGGACCTCTGAGATGCCCTGAGTACCACATGGGATTTCAGGTGTGGACGCAGTTCTCAGAGCTTCCCCCCAGCTATTGTAGCTTCATCCTGTATTTTTCCCTTTCTATCTGCTTTGTTTTAAGGATTAACATCTGGAGCTGTGTGAATGTATCAGAATTGCAGCTATCTTTTTGTCTTCTTTTTTAAAGCCCATATGGTTGCAGGGGAAAACAGAATCCCGAAGAGAAGATACATCAAAAGAAAGCCAAATATAGAACATTAAAAAGAAAAAAAGGAGAAGAGACAATTTTGAATAATAGCAATGTATGAGTGAGTGTCTAAAAAAACTGCCGACTTTGAAGCTGGTCTCATGACTTATGAATATTTAGAGCTGACAGTCCTGGATACAGGCTTTCTCTTGAGCTTATTTGGAAAAGCTGGGCTAAACTCAAGTATGAAGCTGAGGATGTGATGAGCTCGAAGTAACCCAGCCTGGTGTGGCACGTTGGGGTTATGTGAATGTGGCTTCTTCAGTTTTGGGGGTTTGTCTGGAGGGTGGCATTTCCTCAAGGTGTGCTCGTCTATTGGGAAGTCCATCTTGGTAAACCTGCTCCATTAGTCCTGTGAGCATATCTGAGTGACAGTCTTGAGCTTGGAAAGGGAATGTTTGGGCCTGTTTATCCTTGGCTGCATCCTTGCCTGCCCCAGGAGACTCATGTGGTCCTCCTAAAGTGCTGTGAGATGTGAGAGAAGAGCAATCTTCGGGTTTATTTCCCCTTTGGAGCATGGGGGAAGGATGCTGCTGCTTTGAAAGGGTTTGGTGCTTTAGAGAAGGCTAGAGGAGACTGCTGATAAGCAATTTGGCTTTCCCTGTTTCCCTGTGTATCTCCAGTTTTGGAGTCTGGCGTTTGTCCTGGGGGCTGGTGTGGGATGCAGCTGTGGGTATCATCCATTTGTGTGATGTTTGCTGTGTAAACTCCACCAGAATTAAGCTGCCCATAGGAATTCAGCTAAAAGCATCGCTGGTGAACTTTCAAAGGTGTTTTTCCTCTCTAAGGCTGAGCATCCAACATGAGTGTATGAGCACACAGTGAGCACAGAGGCCAGAGGTTGAGGCCATGGGTGGCTGCAAGGGTGCAGGAGGGCTTGTGGCTATCTGAGTCCACGGGGAATCATTGGCTTGCGCACAGGATGCGTGGGGATTCTGTGCTGTTACCAAATGTCATTGCATCCACCTAGAGAGAACCTGGGCTGTAAGGCAGCCCCAGACCCCCACCTGGGGTATGAGATGCTGTGAGACCATCATTTCTCAACAAGAGCCACTGTATCACTCACAAACAAAACTCAGCTGCAGCACCCGAGCATCCCCAGCTCTGCAGGCTCCAATCAACCTGGGCAGAAGAGGAAATGCATCCAGTTATTTTCATCAGAGATTTACTGTTTTCTCCCCTTGCCAAAGCCACTTTGCTTTTACAGTGAGGGCTGTGAGGGCTTTGTCACAGCTGTGCTGTTACTCACAGGAAAGCATCAGCACAATGAAGACAGTGGCCAAAACCACTGAGCTTTCAGCAGATGTTCAGCTCCTGCAATACATAGCACTGTGTGAGTGCAGGTGATGCTCTGACTGTCTAATGCCATCCAATGCAGTGGAAAACAGACCTCCCCACTCGCACCCTGAAACAAATCTGGAGGGTTTTTCCTGCTGGCTTTGGCAGGAAGAAAAGTGGAGCTCAACAAATAATGAAGCAAAAGCACAGCTCGAGGTCTTGCTGGAGGCTGTTGGGATAAAGGTCCTGGACTGCTGCGAGAGGGCTGTACGTGCAAGGAAATACTTGTTGTAATAAATAAAGTGATTATATGTCTTTCCAGATGTACTTAGGGCTTGGATGATAAGGGGAAATTCCTAGCTGAATTCCTGCCTGTGGGATAACGCTGTTTCCATGGCCTTTCCCTGCCAAGAATCACTTAATTATGAGTAATTAAAAAAATCCAAACCAGTGCTTTGATTTGGCTTAAAAATGCTGAGGGCTTTGGGGACAGGAAAATAGAACAGGAGAAAAAACAACAACAGAAAAGAACTGAGTGACCTCCTGTGCGGGTGGCACTCAGCAAAGGGGGGATGCTGATGGAAGGGGATGCTGCTGATTAGGGAAGGGATTTTGGCCACAGACAAGCAGTGTCTGGTACAGCATGATCCCACACACATGGTGGAGCCAGGGATGCTTTTCAGCTCCTTGAATAAGCACAGCTCCCTTGCGCCAGAAGAGTTGTTAGTTGTGTCGTTTCCCTCTTTGTTCTCCCTGGCAGGCAAAAATCTCCTTTTCCTGGAGGGATTTGAGGTCGCTGCAAAGGACCAGGAGCTGCTGGCTTGCCAGTGCATAGAAAGATGTATCTTTCCCAGGATGCTTTAGTGAAGTATTAAACCCAAGAGTGACTTTTGTGTGGTCCACCCACATCTGTTCCCATAACTTGGAGATGGGGGGGGGGGTTACACTTGTACATTTAACCCTGCTGGGGCTGTGGGCTTTAGGTCCTGGCACTAACTGCTCCTGGTTTTCCCATTGAAGTTGGTGCCTTGAGGCCTGGACACGGGTGGATTTGCACTTGCAGAGGACACACATGTGCAGTGAGACACTTATTGATGCCAAGCATGTCAAAGCCTGCTGATTACAACCTCCCAGGCTAATGGCTTTAGAAAGAGTCCTTGTTTTGTGGAATAAGGGGAGAGAGCTGGAAGCAATGAAGAGAAAATGTGATGTTGAGGGAAATGGGTGGGAGAGGATGGAAAAGGAGGGACAGGCTGACCCTTTTGTGTGTTTAGGTTATGAAGGCAATATAAAAAGTGAGAGATTGGGATAGGGCCTCTATCTGTAGTCTCTTTCCCCAGGGGTTGTTCCACCCATTTGGGTGTGTGGGCTGGCTCCCACAAAAAAGGGGAAAGGTGGGGACAGGAGATGACAAGTACTTGAATTGATTGCATCTCTCCAAACCCAGAGTCATGGGTGTATAAATGATCTCCAGCTGCCAGAACAATGTCACTGTTCTGGTTCAGCTGTCAAGGGAGAGAGAAAACAAGCTCAGGCCACAGAAGGACTGCCAGGGATGCTGAGCAAAGCTATTCCCTTGCCTCTGTGTCCCCTTCCTCACCCAACAAGAGTTCATCAACTGGATGTGGTAAAGGCAAGGTGATGGGTGTCACCCACTGTCCACACTGGTGGTTGGGTGTCTTATGCAGAAGGCATGTGACAACATCTATCAAATAAGAAGACACAGCACGATACTACCCTGGGTTCCTTAGTAGATGCCCAGATGCAGTCTTCAGGCTGGAGAGGAGCCAGTGACAGTGGGGACCTGCAAGGCAAGGGCTGGCTGCTGCTCCAAAGCAAGTTTTATAGCAGGTACTGAGCTCTGCATTACCTGCTTGTGCTAAAGCTGCAATCTTTCTCAAGAGAGGCTGAAATTCAATATAACCAGGATTGTTGTGGTTGATGTGAGGCACTTAATGTTCCCATTGAAGTAAAATTCACTTAGAGGTGGGATTGCTCCTGCTGGACTGAGCTGACTGAGTGTGGGAGGTGGGCACGGGGTGGTGGTCAAGATGCCCAGGCACCCCCATGCACCCCCGAACCGCTTCCTTATCAAATGCGCAGTGGGAAATTGTTGTCCCTACTTGTGGCAGGGGGATTGTAACTTTAAGCTTGAAGGTCGCTTCCAGCCCAAACCATCCTGATTATGACTTGTGTAGGATGCTGAAATCCAGGAGATGAGGGCAGGGAAGGCAAATGCCTCCTCTTTGTTCAAACCAGATGTCGAGGCTGAGAAATCTGGGGAAAGCCAAATGTTTGGTGGCCTGATGAGAGACGCTGGTTGAAGTTTGCACTCCTGCTTTTGTTCAGACAGCTATGAGCATCGTCTCAGACACTGATTCAGTATCTGCCCATTGTCTCTCTAGGACGACTGGGAATAACAGCTTATATCTTCACTTCCCAGCTATAAAATTCTTTTAAACCTTTCGCAAAAAGCCTGTAGGTTTTGACAACGTACTCTTGTAGAAAAAAGGCACAACAGTCTTGAGCAGCCCTGGCTGTGATCTTTAGCTGCCTGCGAGAGAGCCATTGGCACAGATGCAGGCTGAATAATAAGGACTCCCACGGCTGCAGAGGACAGGACAATATATTTTTGCAGGGCAGTAAAACCCACTCAGTGCCAGGTTCTGCAGGAGCTGGGGCTGTGAGCTGCTCCCTCCTCACCTCCAGGTAGGGTGTTTCATGGTTTCAGCCCCGTGCCATGGCTCAATGAGGCACATTCCCACTATCCCATCCTCTCAGCAGTTTCTGAGGTGTGAGTGATGCAGAGCAGGGACTCACCTGGACCCTGCAGTTTTCAGTCAGCTGTTGAAAGAGCCTCTATTGCAGAGCGCTCAGTTTATGTTTAATCTTCTCCCCTTCATCTAAATCATGGGGGAAGGTTTTATATACAGCTCTGACGGTGCTGAACGGCTCTACCAGAGAGAGATGTGGGGAATTTATAGTGCACAGACTGATGCTGGTTAATATGCAGGCAAGGCTCTCAGAGGTGAAGGATTTCTGGATTTATCAGAAGGGGAGCATAAATGTAAGGCAGGAGCCGGCTGGGGATCTTCTCAGATGCGGCGGCTTAACCTGCAGGACCGAAGGCTTTTGGGGCTGATGTGAGGGTATGTGTATTGCCATAAGGGATGCCTGGGCACCCCATGCTCTCCTGAGAACCAGAGAGGGCACATCCAGGGGTGTACACAGTTTTCTGATGCCAGACAGATGCACTGGGGAGGAGGTGAGAGATGGGCTGGTTTTGGGGGTGGGATTTGATGTCCAGCACCCCAAGACCTACATCGCAGCCCTAAGCAAGGCTGGGTTAAGGTGCAGAACAGGAGTGGAGGGCACCTGCATTTCCCTCTTGGCATTCCAGCCCATTCACATCAACAGTGCCCTGACTCCTGTGATTCATCACCTTAAACCAAAAAAGCAGCTTATTTCTGAGCCCAGCTGGGGTTTTGCAGGAGGAAGAAAAGGTTGATCTTGTCCTGAGCCCAATGGAGACTGTTCCTTCCCAGGATCAACCTTTCCCTGACCACATTGAAATATTGGCATGCTGCTTTAGTTAGTGCTGGTGAAGACTGCCCTGCAGCACCCCCTGTTCTGCCTTGCCCCCTAACTCTGACCATGAGTCCTGCACCTCAATACTGCCTTCATGTCTGCTTTTCCATTTCAATCTCTTGTACTGTCAGCCTGAGTCCTCACTGGCTTGGAGATGGTTTTTACTCTTTTCTCTCTCTTACCCTTCACGCTACCATCAGCTTTCTGACATGGGAGCGTTATTGGAATTAAAGTAGATTTTTATCTCCCAAGCCTGTTTATTAAACTCTCTCGCTGCTTTCACAGCGTGCTACCACCCACCTTCCCAGACGTTTGTCGATTCAAATCAGGTTTAATCAACTCACAGCACTGGACACATTAAAATTGGATTTCTGAAAGCCCAATAAAGTTGTGCCACTGCACTGTACCGTAGCTTGAGGAGCTCTGATTTCATCACATCATGTCAGCAGCTGCAAGAAACAGCCCATGAGAAACTCATCTACTGTACTCCAGCAGGCTGCTCAAAACGGATGAAGCCTCTCCTGAAGAAATATTGACTATTAGTATTCTTATTAACATTCTGCTGTCAGAAATGACCAGTGGTAATAAATACAGCTGTATCTTTTCATCATCCTGCCCATTCATCACTGTCTGGATGAGCTTCACTCGGTGCCAGGCACGCTCACCATTGCCGCACATGACCCCTTGTCTTCTCCCATCTCCTTGCCCAAAAGGAGCTGTTTGCCCTCATGCTGCAACCTTGATTATTTTTTTAGCAGTGTTATTTTCTTCTTTCTCCTTGATAGATCTAACAGCCGAGCAAGAGGGAGTTTGAGAACAGCTCCATCTGTGCCTGCCCCGGCAGAAGATTCCTCAGAGATGGGAAAGGTCAGGATGTGGTCCAGGCCCCTGCAATGCTCCTGCTCGCCTGTAATTAGATTTCCATAGTTATAATGAGAGATGTTGGTAGACTTGGATTATCCTCACGTCTTATTTCTTCCCTGATCTTGGGTGAGCTTTAGCACTAATGTAAATCAAGCTGTATTTTTGCAATTGCTTTGAAATAAACTTAGCCAAGCTGGCTTTGCCCTGTGCACCAGCACCAGCCTCCTTGTGCTGGGGCCACACTGTAAACCTGATCCAGGAACTTACCTGAATTAAGCCATCCCTCTTTATTTTGCAGGCTGGGTTTAATCCTTACAAGCTCCTTGATTTGGCTGTGTGTGTCTGTAGGATGGCACAAACATGTATATGGTTGTGTACAGGAGGGGAATACACACGTTGGATCCGGGGGGGGGGGAACTTTCTTTGAGTATTCAAGGGCCTGAAATGATGTTCTGAGACAGCAGGTTTGGGCTTGAATCTCTGCCCAGAAGCATTACCTGGGTGAGAGCAAATGCCAGAAAATCCATGTTTCATTTAATTCTGGCAAGGATGCGACTTCCCTCACTCGCTGCAAAACCAGCCACCGAGGAAGCACTTGACAGAGAACAATGTCATTAATGGCAAGGGGAGACCATTCATGTATTAACAAAAGTTGTGTCCCAACTTGGGGCAAAGGGAAGGTGAATTTACTGCTGCAGACCTGGCAGTTTTCCTCCTCCCCAGTTCTTCAAGGTGCTCTGTTTCACCTCTCCCTTCCACAGTGGTTAGCTCTGTCCAGGCAGATGGGATTGCAGGAGCTTGGAGCACTCCTGCCTGCATGAGAGGGAGGTCCCAAGGAATGTTGTATGCGTTTAACACCAGGTGATGATGAAGTGGCTGCTGCTCCATGGAGGCATGGCTCCTGGTGCAGTTGATGGTGGAAGCCCCAAATGCCTTTCAGTGCCATTAGTAAGATGGAGATCTACTCTGCTCTCATGAGACCGCACTTGGAGTATTGTGTGCAGTTCTGGTGTCCTCAACATAAAAAGGACATGGAACTGTTGGAACAAGTCCAAAGGAG
>JAOEHY010051240.1:9369-101392 GCA_025447955.1 Psilopsiagon aurifrons
GGTCACTGAAGTGAAAAGTTTTTGAATGTGGAGAATCTTCTTCAAATTTGATTTAGAAGAGAAGTCAATTGCACCTGAAGGATGAAGAAGGTAGTGGAAGGAGTGTGGCTGTGCAAAGTAAATTGTCAGTTCAGGTACATCATTTTTTCACCTTTCTGAAAAGTTCAGTTACATTCCTCTTATGGTGATAGCCACAACATCAGGAATCTTAAGTAATTATAAGCTGATTTCAACTAATTTTCGTATCACTGAAACTAGAATCATTTCAGAGCCAGAGTGCATTCTCATTAGCACTCTCCCAAAATGCACAGAATTTGTATGTTCCCATAAGGCACAGTGGAATAATTGTAATGGAGATAATAAATTAGCATTAAGTAACTTATTTCAACTTTTTGTCTATTTGACTTTAAAAAGTGATTTATGACCAAAACACGGAACTCATCTAATTGTACTGTGTTGTAGTGAGTACTCTGGTGCCTATATTTAATTGAATATAGCTGTTATAATTACAGTTCCCCCTTTTTTTAGCCTTAAATAGGGTTTTTCTGATAAATTCACTTCTTAGAACATGGTCTACACAGAAGTGTGAGCTGACTGGAGCAAAACACTTGCAAGGTTTTCTATCAGTATTAATATGCAAGCTGGGGGAGTGTGGGGGGATCACAGTATTCTCCTTTATCAAGGAGATTTCCTTCCCTTAGTTCTGGAAACCTCTTTTGCCTCACACTGCTTCTTAGTATGAGGCTTTAAAGGAAAAATAAACATTACTGCATCTTAACAAGTTACTGTATGTTGGCTGAGCCTTGCTAATTGTCCATGTGAGTGTGCTCAGCTGGCAGCAAATGCCCCCAGTGACAGGCACGTTACATTTCTCAGCACTGATATGGGCTAATCAGCTCAGCTGGTGGAAGGCACTGGAAATTGCCAAGCAGTCTCTCCCAGTTAGGTTCAGGAAAAATACCAAATAATAATCTGAGGCTTTCAGCTATTATTTGCCCTGTAAGTTTCTTCTGGATACCAATACTGAACAATTAGTTTTTCAGAGTAGTTTGTGCCTGTTGCTTTCATGATAGCAGTTCCCAATTAAAAGCAGTTGTAGCAATGTTGTTTAAAAAAGGAGTATTTCATGGCAGTTTATCTGTGTTGAAGGACTTTCTTGAAACATAGGACAACTTTGATGAAATGCTTTCACTGTTTTCCTATCTGTTTTACTAGCTAGTTAACATGAGACTGAGGCAGCTGTTGTACATGGTATGCCTCAGAGCCACTGATTCTGTCCTCGGAAGTTTCAGCTACATGCTGAGCAGTTATCTTTAGCATGTCAATTGGGATGCTGCAGATAAGGAGAGGCATTATAGAGGCTGATGGCCAATGGCAGGACCTTGTGTCAGCCAAGTATTTAAGATGCATCTGCTTCCACCATGAAGATCAAAAAGCTTTGGAACTCTGGTAGGAAAATGCAATGTGTCATTTTAAAGTCAATTAAAAACCTTGGAAATAGGAAGAATTTGAAGCAGCACAATCAAGCATAATAGAACAGCTCCCTCTGTCCGTGCAAGTATACCTTCACATCCAGGCTGTCATTGTAGTTGAGTCTGCCCAATTCTCTGTCACCTCTGGTTCTTGGGATATTCCTTTCCTCGTCCCTGAGAGCAGACTGATGGCTACAGTCCCAATTTCGTGTTGCTTTTATTCTGGGCAATGTGCTGATAGTTAAGTAAGATTTCTGTGAGATGCTTTTGGCTGCTGTATGTTCCATCCTTTGGGTCTTACTCCCCTTGAGCAAGTCCAGTAGATGCTCTCTGTAGGAGGCTGTGCAGGGAGTCATTTCTTAAAGGAACGCAGCACAATTATAACTAAAATGGGGTGGTGGGAGGAATAAAGTAATGTTTGTCACAGTGGCTGTGGAAGTCTCAGTGAAGACTTTCAGCCCTTAAGCAGTCTTTCATGGTAACAGAATAGAACCTTGCATCAGATTTCATCTCCTCCTGCAGCTTGCCCTGATCACTGTTAGGTCGTTGACCTCTGTCCTCATCATGAACTTCTTCCCAACAGCAGGCTATGTGTATTGCTAGAAGGTTTTACAGCATCTCTTTAGTTCCGTAGTGTGCTTTAGCCGTATGAAGGTTAAAACTTCAGTGCTTACAAAGGTTCTGAGCTTTTAGAATTGGTGTTTCCTCTCCACAGGGGTTTTTACTGTTAGCAGTGCAGTACCCATAGCTACAAGAAATCTGTAGGAGTGGGTCTGCACATTGAATAGTAGCATTTTTAGGTTCCTATCTCCCAGCACGCCACTGTCTGTCACTGCTCAGAGGAAACTGGTTAGTCTTTATGCCCCTGTTTGTTCTGGGCCTGGTGTCAGAAACAGAATGGTACAATTGAAGGTTTTCTTTGGAAGCAAGAGCTGCAAGACAACCTAAGCCAAGCAGAAGCCAAAAAGTAGAATTTTATACTTGTAATGCTGTGGTCAATATTGTGTGACTGTATTTCCAGACATGAAAATGTGAACTGATGCAAAAGCCCTGCGAAACAGGTTGCATTCTCCCAAAAACAAGCCAGAAGGCCCTTGTATCTTGTGAATTTACCACATCTGAGCAGGCACAGCCTTGAGTCAACTGATCAACATCTTTTGTTTTGTCTTCCTGTTATAATTTAATATATACATCTCCCTCTTTACTCGCTGGTTTCTGGTAGATCTTACATTATTTCTGTTGGCACATCCTCCCACATGCAAGGCAAAAATCAGGAATCTAAGCCAAGGAAAAGCAATAACTGACAGTAAAAATCTGGAATGAAAACAATCTAGGAAATTCCTACATTCTGTTCTCGCATTGAAGCTCTAGTTTAGTTAGGAGATGGTATTCAACTGGATGGAAAACCTCGCAAATGCCCTTAAGTAACAGAGTTTGTTTTCTGGGTAATTCAGACTGTGATGCTGGTGGTTGGAGAGCTGTTGAATGCTTTAAAACTGTACATGAAAAGACTGAATAGCAGGATTTGACTTCCATGAAGTTTTTGGTTTGGTGGTTTTTTGGTTAGGTGTTTTTTTTTTTTTGTCTACCAGTCTGTTGAGACAAAAGATGTGAAAATCTTTTTGATAAGAGGATTGGTAGGAAATAAGAGAGTGGCTTCAATTTGCTACCAAGAATTGCAAAACTTAAAGCAACATACAGTTTTAGAATAGGAAGGAGGAATTAAGAGTAGAAACAGACTGCCAATACTTGTGTTGCAGATAGGTCAAGAAAAGAAGGTAAATTTTGAATAACTGAATGGGGGGGGAGTGTCCACGAAGATAAAATTTTCATTTGTAGTAGTGGTTTCCAAGGCAACAGTTATTGATAAAAACTATTTCTAGTATACAAGCAAGCATTTCTGTCAATAGAGAGGGCATCTAGGCTCTTGAATCCCTGTTTATTAGATAATCAATGTTAGATGATGTAGATTCATATAGTGTAAAATTAAGTTTTAAAGCTGGGGTTCAAATATGCTTCGAGAAGATCCACAGGCCTCTAAAAAAACTGTTTTCATGCAGCGAAAATCATAAGAGGATCTGTGGCACTACTGCCAAAAGGACTGAACTCGTATTTCTGTTAAAGGCGACACCTTAATATTCTTCATTAAGTCTGTTTTTTTAGTAAAACAAAAAAGCTGCTACGAAGTGAATTATATGTTACATAAAACAAATATAGAATCCTTTTTTTTATCGGCTGCATTTCTGACTTCATATAAGCGTTCATATAAAGAATATTTCCAGAACAGTAGTTAGAGAAGTTATTTATGGCATTTCATTTCCTGAATCATTTAATAAACCTTATGGGTCTGACTCTTCTCAAGACAGTTGGACAAAATGGCCCATCCAGGCTTAGTTGATTTATTAGAGGAGCAAAGCAGATAGATGCCAGTAATCTGTATAAGTACTGGCAAGTAGCAAAACTTTGGGAGAATCAGGATGAAGAGTTGCTTTCCTTTTCTTTTCCTTTGTTACATGGTTTCCATATGGCAAGACATCTTCCATTTTCTCTTACCCATACACAAATAATTGGCATGGGGGAGAAGGTTTAATTTGCTGAGAACTTAAACAAGATGCAAATGATTTTCTAGTTAATTTGGGATGTGAACCAGTAGTCTCTGAATAACTTGAGTGCTATGACAAGTACATTGCCTATGCCATTGTTTAATTAAAGAATCAAATTAAACATAGACAATGGAGTAAACTCATTATTGACAACGTTCAGAAAGGAAAAAGAGAGGCTGTGTACTGTAAAGGTCTTTATTAACCTGTTTTCTTGAAAACTTATTATAACTGACATAAGGTTGAGTACAGTCATTGTCAACTGTTTAATTCTGTATGTAATGGGATATGAAGGGTCTAGAGCAGAAGTCTTATGAGGAGTGGCTGAAGGAGTTGGGATAGTTTAGCCTGGAGAAAAGGAGGCTTAGGGGAGACCTTATTACTCTACAACTACCTGAAAGGGGAGGGGGAATGGGACACGGACACATTGTTCCCTTCTCCTGAGTAACAAGCAATAGGACAAGAGGAAATGGCTTCAAGCTGTGCCAGGGAGGTTTAGATTGGATATTAGGAAAAAATTCTTCACGGAAGCCTTTGTCAAGCATTGGAATTGGCTACCCAGGGAAGTGATTGAATTGCCATCCCTCGAGGCATTTAAAAGCCTTGTAGATGTGGCACTTAAGGGTGTGGTTTAGTGGTGGGCTTAGCCATGTTAGGTTGGACTTGATGGTCTTAAAGGTCTTTCCAACCTAAACAATTCTAAGATTATAACATTTTGTCTGATACATTTTTGCCTTCACCAAGCTAAGACAAACACAAAGGTGGGCAGGATGCATCATGGACCATGTTTGGCTCTCAGAGTGAAACCAGGCATGTGTTGTGTAATTCCACCAAGCCTTTCCCTTATCTGGAGGGTTTTTTTTACGTTTGGTTTTGTTAGAGACTGGCTGTGAAATTAATGGGCTAATGTGGCTTATAACAGATTAATGCCTTGCGATAAGAGTGATACTTGTTCCCAAGCTTTGCAACTTCATCTTGCCAGGCGGAAGCCTGACAGAGGTACTTTGCCTGAATACTCTGTTGAAAGCCTAGTTGAAACCACATGGTGTGGGGCTGTTTGCAAACCCCATCTTTCTCCATCTTTCCATAGGCAGGTAAGCTCTTTACAGTAGCCTTGCTCTCCTCACAGCATCTATCCTCCTTAGCATCTAAAAGGAGGGCAAGCACTTTCACAAATCATTTTAGCTCTTAAGGCAGTCCTACAGTCTGATAGCTCCAAACAGTTTTCTCTAATGACTCAGCAGGATGAGTAGCACAGTTGCTGCTTTTCTTCCTGGTACTTATGCCACCCTATAGTCATCCTGTTCAGTCTGAAAAATCCCTTTCTTGTTGCTCTTTACCATCACATCTATTCTATAGCCAAGTATCAGATGCAGGATATTTGTTCAGAGAGTATTTTGTAAAGTGACAGCTGGAAGTGAGGGAAAAGGAAAAGGACAGGTATTTTTATTACTCCTACTATTTAGTTAAGAGATAAATATTTAGCCCTTGTGGCCACACATAAAAGGTATGTCATTTATGGTCTGACTGTCTTTTGAGCAAGTGCTGGTGTTTGCAGAGACCTTTTAAGTAAAGGTTGTATCTGCTGTAAGATTATAATCTTGTTTGCCAAATTCCAGGTACAGAACTCAATGGGATCCTGAAGGGGTTGCCTTTTGATAAGGCATTTGGTATCATTTTGCCTCATCAGGATTATTGTGCTTCTGTGCAGGAATCCAGCTGCTGGCAGCTGCTGCCTATCTCTGGACAGAGCATGTCTCCATGGTTAGCTGAGCATCAACCTCCTGAGTGCAATGGGTTGCTTTTTACTACAGTATAACAGTAGGTATTACTGTAATTGAATAGTAAATCATGCTTTGGTGCAGCTGTCGTCAAGCCTTCTCAATACATGGATTGCTGAAATTGATCCAGTTGAGATGCAAACTTTGGTAGGAATTTCCCATTTGTTAGTTTTGCAGATTGCACTTTGGTATTTTCAACAGATCTCTTTTAAAGTATTGCGCAGACTCTCAGGAGGCAGCATACCCAGGGCTGAAAACCCACTCTGAGTATTTTTCCAGCCCACACTGTTGGAGTATTTTCTGTTGATTCACTGCATATGTGTTTTCATTGAACTCATGTTAGCTGCTGCAGCAAGGAAAGGCATAGATAGGGTTTTAAGAAGTATCCCAGGTTATGAAAGTATCGCAGCAGTCAGAAAAGATATTTTTAGCTCTGTGAACACCATTAAAACCTACTGACCTAGAGGATTAACAGCATAACACACCTACGAACTGCAGGAATGTCAAGAGTAACACAAGAAATTCACATCGGCAAGGCTTTTATCTGGACTAAAAATTCAGTTCAGATGGTCACTGGAAACACGCTATGTTGACTAATGCATGGGCTAGGTCAGAAGTACACGCTTCTGTTTCATATGGTATAAAAGGTATGTTCAATTAAGTTAAATTTTAGGTAATTCACATTATTTAAAGGTGGAAAATAGCTTTATCACACAGTGTGTAACTAATCATGGAGCTGATTGTTTGGCATAGAAAAGTATTTGGGATAAGATTTCAATGAGCTGGGTTTTTTTTCTCGGTTGTTTTTAAAAAAGGGAGGTAAATATTCTTAGGAAGAAGTAATGTCCAATTACTACAGTCAGTAACAGTTTTAAGGAGAGATGAAACCTCATATTTCAGCTGAGGGAAGCAAAGAAGCAGAACAAGGAGAAAACAAATGTTAAAGAGAGAAGTAGCTAAGCGTGGTTTGTTGTCAAGCTTGCACATCTTTCTCTGAAACACTGATGGCTACTGCATAGGTTATGGGTTTAGAGCACCTTGGGTTTGATTCATTATGGTAGTTTTTGGATCTTGATCTTAAAGGTCTTTTCCAACCTAAATGATTCTATGATTCTTGCTTCATACAATGAGAGTAACTCTAACTGTTTGTGCTGGTTATGGCTGGGATGGAGTTAAATTTCTTCTTAGCTGGTATGGGAGCTATGCTTTGGATTTGTGGTAGAAGCAGAGTTGATAACACAGGGTTGTTTTAGTTATTGCTGAGCTGTGCTCACACAGCTTCAAGGCCTTTTCTGCCTCTCACCCCACTCCATCAGTGTGCAGGCTGGGGGTGTGCAAGTAGTTTGGAGGGGACACAGCTGGAACAGCTGACCCCAAGTGACCCAAGGGATATTTTGGACCATATGATGTTGTGCTCAGCCCATAAAACTGGGGGAAGGAGGAGGAAGTTTTTTTGCTTTAACCCTTCTGGTTCCTTCCCCCATCCCATAGCATGGGCAATGAGTGAGTGAGTGGACGGTTTGGTGGTGCTTACTTGCCAGCAGGGGTAAACTATGACACCACTAAAATTGTCTGTAGATGTGCAGGATGTCCGTTTGTCCAAGTGCTTGGATGAGGACTGCACCATTCTGACATACATGCCATGTCTTATACAGAAAAGGCTCTGCAGGATTCACACAGTGAAATTCTGTGCCCCCTGCTACATAGATGTGAAATAAGTCGACCTGTTCTCAAGATTTTTTCAGTAAGTCATTACTTTTAAGTAGTTTTATTCTGCAAAATACATTTATTAGTGAAAGCAATTACAAAATGTGACTATGGGACCTGCAATCCAAATGGAAATGGTTATGTAGTAGAGTACAATCTACCAGAAAGACCAATAAAATTCATCTGTAGTAGACTTTCACGGGTTAACAATAAAAAAATACCCTTTTTTCCTTTTTCTGCAGTGTTTGAGGTTCTGATTTTGCTTTGTAGTTGTCACATTTGTCACCACTGGGGGATTACTACCTGACTGTACTTCTGAATTTGGGTATGAAGAAATACTAAGTGAAAAATGCATCCTCAATGTTTACTTGCGGGTTTATGGAACCATTGGTTTCCATTTCTGTCTTTGTCATTTGGGTCAAGACAGAATTCTAGAAACCAATTGATAGAACTTTGTGTCCCCTATAAAAAAAGCCCCAAGAACTTAACAATTTGTAGTTTACTTGCTTAACATACAGTTGTCTCTCCTTTGGGAAACGCAAGTGTCATTACCATAAGATAGTGATTTGTTCCATGGGCTTGAAGTGTACCTGTTTGTTGGAGTCTAGATGGGCTGGCAAAGACATGAAGCAGCTATACAACATCCTACCTGTACAAAGCAAAGAGACTTTATTAGCAGATCCTGTTTACTGTTAATCTTCCTTTGTGTAGCTCATTGCAGCATTGCCAAGTCCCTGCTGGTAGGGAACACAAAAGGAGTATGACTGTAAAGAGAGACTGCCATTTAGAAAGGAAATAAAAATAAGCCGGGGAGCCTTTGTAGATGCCATCCTTCAAAATGTGGCTGTTTGACTGTACCACTGTCTCTGGCATATCCAATAGCCTCTCTTTATCTCTACGAAAAGTTGTCATTAAATGTCTACATAAAGCTGCAAAGAGCTTTGTTGTGGGTTTGTTGTTTGGTTTTGTGTTCAGTGGTTTTTTTCTCCAGACAACTTAGATTTTTAAATGTTTAAATGTAACAAATATCCTCTTTATTTTCAGAACTCTAATTGCCATTGCTTCTGGTGACCCAAGATTCTGATTAGCACTTTGGGGAAGGTAGTGACAAGGGTCAGTTTCCCTCCAGAGCTTAAGTGATACTTTCTATTGCCTAAGAAGCAAATGATAAATATGTTTTACTTCTCCTATAGCATAGAATGAACGATTATTCATCCAGTGTGTTAAATCTCTGACTGGTTTTAACATCACAAAGGCTGGTGTTATGAACTGGTGGAAAATGTACAGTTATTTTGGCTAAAATGATCTTTACTTGTGGTTATATAGCTAATGAGTGGAGGGAGGAGAGAGAAAGGGGGTGCTCTTTCTGTCCCCTCTTCCCCCCCTTTCCCCTCCAACAGTGTTATCTCAGTCATGAGTATTAAGTCTGGCTTTGATAGAAGGCTTAAAACTTGCTGGTGTTGAACCCATAGGACCAGGCAGTCCTACTTCTCTAATCAAGTCTTATATAGCTATGCAAGTGGGGCAGGGGGAAGCCAATGCACTTGCAAATCATGACTGCGGTGATAGTCAGGTGAAGATTAGGATGCTGGAGAGGGATCCTTAATCAAGGATTGTAGTGGTAGGACAAGGTGTAATGGGTTTAAACTTAAATGGGAAGTTTAGGTTAGACATAAGGAAGAAGTTCTTTAATGTGAGGGTGATGAGGCACGGGAACAGGTTGCCCAAAGAAGTTGTAAATGCTCCATCTCTCGCAGTGTTCAAGGCCAGGTTGGACAGTCTTGGGTGACATGGTTTAGTGTGAGGTGTCCCTGCCCATGGCAGGGGGATTGGAACTGGGTAATATTAAGGTCCTTTCCAACCCTAACTATTCTATGATTCTATGAGTATCAGAAGGCTACATGTGATGCTTTTGAAAAGTCTACCAATTGACCAAGGCGCTAAAGCTATTGACATGAGAACCTCAGAAAATTTTGTTCAAGTGCTCTACTCTTCTTTGAAACCAAGCCCAATAAACCTAAAAACTGTACTAATTCATGTGTGCATGCTTGCACTATACTTTATAAACAGTCATAGCATTTTATTGTTAATTCCTTATACTGCTGACAGGTATTTTTTAAAGGTTAATTATTATCAGAATATGAATGCAATTCTAAGCACAGCTGTTCTTTTAGCTGTATGGGGACTTGATTACATGCATTTGTAATTGTTTAATTTTTAATCAAAATTGCCGTTTTCAAACTATAATTGAAGAAGCTGTTGTAAAAATGCATAATGTACATATGCATTAAAGCAGTACCTGCTCACTTAAGATTAAAAATGTAGGTGTACGGATATAAAATCCAAGTTATTACTTTGTGGCTAATTAGGTGTATGGATATAATCCTAAACACCTGTTTTATTAGGCTAATAAGGATCCCATTTCACTTAGTATTTTAATATTCAGAGTGCAGACCAAGGAGCAAGGTATTGTAAAACATCTTTACCGTGTTAAGTACATTGGAACATACCTGCAGTATGCGCAGCTCCTGATATACTGTTTCATGACTTTAAAGTCAGTCCATTAAGGTCAGAGGTGTTGCTTTCAGTAGCATGTCAGCCATCAGTGATTACTGTAGGTTATAGTTTTCTGAGATACAGAACAAGCAGAGTAAACTGAAAGCTTGGAAAAAGAATGTGGCTTAGTTGTATGGTGTGTTTTCTCATTTAAAATTATTGATACTTTTCAGAGACAGGTTAAGAAACTAAATTTGTTTACTGTGTGCTGTTGAAGTCAGAGCAATTCATTGGGAAAAGAAAACCATTCAGCTCCAGTGATCCAGACAGCCCAACTCTATTATTTAGCTGTTGTTAGGTGGAAGGAAATAAGATCTAGATGATTTTTTTTATGTTCATTTGTTGCACCACTCTCCATGGGAATTTATGACCTGCATTAAATACTGCTGTAGAAAGTAACCCCTGCATGCAGCAGGATAAAACTTCTGGGTTGGAAACTTGAAGCAGTTGGCTTCACCAGGGTTTTTTGAAGCTTCATAATTAAAGCTTGACATGTTCTGCAATAGGATATAATTCTTTTGTGTGATGTCCATGAGTGTAGTCAAATGAATTCCTGACTACTCCCATAAAAGTAATTTAAATTAAAAACCCCACTTGATAGACATGGTTATTTAAAAGCAGCTACTTTTTCAGGCACAGTGAGATGCATATTTAAAGCTCACAAGGAAGGAGCCTTGAGAGAAGGAAACTAATACTTTGTCTTCAAATGGTATAGGAGATAATCTGTGTTTCTGTCTCAGTTTCCCCTGCTGTGCTGTGTCAACTGCAGGGGAGCTCTTATGCCAGTGGAATAGACCAGAAATTCTTGACAACACTCCTAGACCTTGATGCAGTCTCATTTATTTTTTTAGAATTGGGAATTCCTGTGTGCTAAACACCCAAAACTTGGATGCACCCTTTTTTTCTCTTGGTTGGTTCTGTTGAAGTTTTTTTGTCTGGCTTCAGAGGAATTATCCTACACTGCAGTTGCATGTAGCTAGCTAGACCTGTGTTTCCTAATGACTTCTATCAATTCCATCAAATTAGAAAGTGGCATTAGAATTTCAGAGTCACTATATTCTTATTTGATGAAAATAAACAGTAGCATAGAAAATAGAAATTCTGTTCATTTAGCAAGAACTTGACCCCTATTGATTTTTAGCCTGGAATGCTGACATTCAATCTTCACAAGGCAAACCTTGGCAAAACCAGTCTTACTTCTTTTGTTTAACTTATGGAAGAACTTTCTGGGTGTTTTTTGGTTGGTTTTGTTGGGTTTTTTTTCTTTTTAATGAGGATCAGTGTTAATATATTAATGTTATTCAAAAAGAAGCAATCAAAAAATGAGGGAAAGTACGGAATACAGATGAGGAAAAGCATGATGTTTCTGAAAATAAGGAAAGTTAGTATTGTTTTGATTTTTGTTATAGCCTAATGTTTACTTCAGGTAGTAATCCATAAAGAGAGGAAATAGGGACTTTTGTGGGGAACACAGCAGTGTCATGGAGAAGCTGAAGTCCAGTCTAGGCAACTTTATGTAAATGGGGATTAGATGTGGATGCAGAACACTGAGAAAAAAAAATCAGATGCTATAGTTTTCTGAGCTGTGGTCTTCTGAAGTATGAATCACCTTCTCCATAGCTGTATTCTTCAAAGAGAATCAGTTCTTTTTCTTATAGCATCTCACTGCCTCACCTGAAAATTCAATTGAGGAAAAGCAAGTGATACTACCCCTTCAGACACGGTGGCAAAACCCAGAGCTAGTCAAATTGATAGAATTTGTAGGTTTTTCATTTTCAAGGACCTGCCCTTTGAAAAGCTTACGTTTAATTTTATAGTCAAAGGCCATTTATCTGGCTGACTGGTACAGCTGCTTACTTCTTGGGATGGTATTATGCGAGTTGCACAGTTCAGAAGGTTTAGGATACATTACTGATGGAAGAGCTCTCAGATAAATAAAGTATTTTTTCACTTTGATTAAGTACTGTTCTTTTTATATAAAGGCATCTTGCAAAGGGTAGAAGCAGCTGAACATGGAAGGGTGAGTTTTAGCTTGGTTTGAGTTGTTAGTGTTTGCAAGATGTAGTACTTTCATTCCACCATCTTCCCCTCTGCCTTCAAGGACATTAGTTCCAACTGCTGCTGGTGTCAAGGTTTTTGTTATTCACTTTGGCTAGAAGTAGGAGGCCCAAAACCTTGCATGTCTCACATGCTTATGAGGTTTTCTGCTTACTTTGATACCAGTTCTGGTATTTTCCAGTATATGATACCAAAAGTGTTGTAAATGGGATTCTGCTATTGCAGAAGTTTCTGAAGCAAGATATGCGCATATGTTAAACATAATCCACTTTTATGTTTCTGTAATAGAAATGTTAAGTTAGGAGCAAGACTGGCCTAGTTATTCACCTAAATTAATCTCCGGTGAAATCAAGTAGAGGAATTTCTGCTGACCATGGAGGGATTGCAGTTTGCCCTCAATCAGAAGGGTAACTATGGAAGGAAATAATTCATTGTTGCAAATTTGCTTACGAGAAAGAAAGCCAGATGATTTTCAGTCACGCACAAGCCTTTGTGAATCTCATGTGCATGCTGCTCTGTATCAGATACCAAAACTTTTAAGGGTAAACTTATTCTTTTTAGTCTTGCTCTTTGGCAGACTTTCGAGATAGCAGCTCCTTGCCCAGCTGTGAGTTTTCCCCTTCATTATATACATGAAAAGGTGCAGGGAATGATTCATAGTTGACCTGTGTTTTCCTTTAAACAGAAATATTGCAGCACAGTGGTTGTCTGTCTTAAAAACATGTTAGACCTAGATTTGTATGACTCTGATAAATCTAGGTCAAACATCATAGTCTTTGCTCAGTACTTACTCTGGCAAAACTCCCATTGGCTTTAACAGGAGTTTTGCCTGACTAAGCACTGTGGGATTTGCCTTCAGTGTCTAAACTATTTGATCTGTTCCTTGTACTTTGGAACAGTTCAAGAATCAAATCGTATGGCTT
Source organism: Psilopsiagon aurifrons (assembly GCA_025447955.1). NCBI lineage: Eukaryota > Metazoa > Chordata > Aves > Psittaciformes > Psittacidae > Psilopsiagon > Psilopsiagon aurifrons. Next base: position 22,467 of record JAOEHY010051240.1, read on the forward strand.
GTCCTTGACTGCCCCGCTGTGGCTTTATCATCGTCAGCTCAAATTCTGTCAGAATCTTCAGTCTCCTGACATTAAGCATATCTTTGTTGTCAGAATATTGAAAAAAAAAACCCAACCCTACCTAACTTCTTATTTATTATATTTAATTACAAAATCTGTGCATTAATTCTCCGTGTTACTGCATGAAAAGGAAATGTTATTTTATATTCTAGATTGCTTGTTCTCCTTCTTTCTACTGTATGACTTCAGCTTTTTGTTTTCACTTATGGGGGGCTTTATTCTTAAGAAATCCCATGGCTTTTTTGTTCTGTTGTATGAAATGGCTCATAGGTTCATGTCATTGTGTGTTCTGTACGAGACCTGTAGTTCACTGTTTAAGTGTCAGAAATGTGTTCAATGAGAGTTAGGGCCAGCTTTGTAAAGTAATAGATGAGGAAAATTGAGTCATTGATAATCTCAAAAATTTCAGTGCTTTCTTAGAGTATTTTTTCTTTGCGAGGCAGGCATTAGGTGAAAATGTTTAATTGGCCTCACCAAGGAATGTGCCGTATTCAGACATAAAGGCATATAAAGACTTGAAACTCCATTGAAGGACTAGTTTTATTCTAATCAATGTAGCCATGCTTACTGCCTCAGTTTTGCGTTGTTCTAAAATTAGCTGAAGTTCATTTTGAGATGAGACTTGTCATCCTCTCCTGTAACACCACATCGCCATCTGGGCTTTCATTTCTACTCTAATTTCTGCCTCTGTCTTTGCTCTCAGTGCATTACTTATTATTGTTCCCTCTGTTTTCTCTTTTCATTGTATCTTGTTTTATATTGAACCTTCTGACTGGAACTGTCACATTTTTATCCATAAGCACTCTGCTTTTGATTTAAATCAAACCCCCTTGGAATAAAAATGCTGTCACCATACTCTTTAAAAAAGCTCTAAGGTGAATTTCATAATAAATGTGTTGTGTATCTCCTTTGAAGGCTTCCTGTTCTTACTTAGCCTGAATAGCTCCTGAATCTTCAGTGCTTCCGCTGATATAAATACTTCTAGTCATGAATAAGCTGTTATTCAACATGAACAATTAGCTTGAGTGTGTATTCTCTTTCTCCCACTCTAGCACTCCTGGCCAGTACAGAAGTATATTTGCTCAACAGTCAGTTCTAGCCTGAGGAAAAACATGCGAGATTTGTCTCTCCTAAATGAGGGAGCTGGTAACAATATTGTGACAATTAAGAAATATTTGCCTCTCTTTACTCAGACTTCCTTTAAATTCATCTTAACACATACAGCAAATGCCCATAAAAATTTTGATTTTATGCCCAAATCCCGCAGCTCAGCCACCACACTGAGCCTTTTCTTTTATTTCAGCCTATTTAGCAATGTCTGTTATGCTTAATTGATTTTTAGTTTTACACAGAGAGATTTTTCAGTGCTGTTACACTCACAAAATTACAGAGCAGTACTACTGATTAAATACTTGGGCAGACGTTCTCTATCCATAGTCATTTCTTCCTGGAGAGGCATGGAATATCCAGTAGACTGGTCCTGGATTTTTTGTGTATCAAAGAATAAACACTGCACAGCCTTTGTAATTGCACTTTCGTATTATACTTGATGTACTTCATTAAAATACCTTTCTCTGATAATTTGGGGGGGGTTGTGAATTATTAATGATGTCATTAGATTCATAAAAGTATCTAACCTGAAGAGACTCTCCTCAGTCTTTTCTCTAACAAACTAGAATAATTAATTCAAGTTGCCAAGTAATATATTCAACTACAGCTTTAAGTAAATCTTCTTGGTATAAAGTTTAATTTGGTCTTTGTTCCCTCGGTCGAATTTTGGTATCATTTTCTCAGGCATAGGTCTCTGGTTAATCTTTAGTTCAGTAGCTCATCATGGGAATTGAAGTCATCCAAATGTGGTCTAAAATACCCCCTGAACTGGGGGTATGGCTTACTCAGGATTCCTGCTTTTCAAATGTACAGATGTTAATTATGGATGGAAACACATCCTCAGAATCTAAGAGAGCCTGTGTCGTATTTGTCTCAAGTAACAACTACATCAGCCTTATTATTCCGAATGGAAAGAATGTATTGTGTCCTGGTCTACCTGTTACTAAGCTACTTCTAAACTTTTGGAGCTGTAAAATGGGGACCCACCAGGCCATTGTTCAAAGCAGCTAGGCATGTCAAGGATGCCTATTACAGCATTTATTGTTAGCACTGTGGAACTGCCCCTTTCATTATCTTCCTGTTATTTTTGAGAGCTCAACTGTACAGCCACACACTTCGTTTTACAGATTTTCCCCGTTATTATGTAATGTAAGGAAAGTATTCTTTTAGCCAGCTATTCTGGGTAAGAATGGCAGCAGGAGTTTCCCTCAGCTTTAGGATCAGATAGATAGGTGCTGAATTGCCTTGTTAAACTGGGACTTTATTCCATGCGTTTATCTGAAAAGCTCTTTGCCCTCTCTTGTAGCTCTCACTAAAGTCAGCAGCATTTCCACTAACAGTTTTGTAGTCCTCTGCCACCAGTGAGATATGCCACATGGGCTAACCTACCTGCTTCTCCAGAGTTCATCTCTGCACCATGTTGCTTGGTGCTGTACTGGTGCTGGGTATTTCCAGCTACAACAGAAAGGCACACTTTAGGCCATGTAAATGGATTATTTGTTATAAGCAATCAACTTTCTGGACTAGGTTTTTTATCAGAAAGTGTTAAAAACTTTCTGGGATCCCTTTAGTGTCTTGATCAAGCTTCCTTTGTTCATGGTAGAGCAATGTTACAGTAAGAGGCGGTGTAGGATAAAGAGAAAGATACACCTAACAGCTGTGACTAACAAAAGGAGTATCTTTCATTACGTAACTTAATATATTCCTTTTCACTGCTGATCTATTCCTTCAGAAACTTGCTGAGTTCATAGAGTTGGGGGGGTACATCTCACCTCAATACACTATAAATTATTTAATGAAATTAATGCACACTGTGTGAGCTGACTCTCTTTTCGAAGTCTTTTCTAAATGGGAGCTGCCAAAGGTTCATGAAACTGTCATGCTCATAAACTATTTAGCAAATCTGCTATACTCTCCTTGAAAGAAATATATGGGGATCCACAGCTTTAGTAATTTGTTGAGTTTTTAATACGTGTGCTTCTTTCCAGCTGCGTACAGAACATTTTTACTCTGTCAGAAGTAAAACCACTGTTGCAGTCTGCTTCTTAATTAGGAAAGGATAATGAGAGAGGGCTTGTATATGTTTGGCATGAACTGTCCTCCACAGAACAGTAATACTGTGTTGTGATGTATAGGTGACTGAATCATCTACAGTATAATTTGATATGTGCAGGATACCGTGTTTCTGTAGTTAAATATTTTAATGTCACAAGGAGTTATTTTGGGTTTCCTTCCTCTCAGGATTTTGGCTTTATGCTATCAGGTAATGGGGAGAAAAAGTCTTTGACAGGACCCTGAGTCAGGACTTCAGGCAAACATGTAGATCTTGCTTGCAGGTTATGCTTAGGCAATTACTTTGTGAATTGTACCAACCGAACCATAAGAGGGCTGGGACTGTTGCTTGGAGTCATTTTGGTTCTTTCACATGTGGGTTGTTTTTCCCTTTTCATTTAGTATCCCTACCAGTGCCAGTATGGTACCTCAGGCAAACGTAGCAAGCTCTATATGCTTCTTTGACAGCACATTAGACAAGGTGCCTTTGACTGGCTCCTCTGAAAGCTTCTCTCCATTACAGAGCAGTTGGGCAAGTACTGTTTGCTGCTTATTCTGTTTTTTTTTAATTTCCACACAACTGTCAGTTCAGCCTTGTCTTTTGACCAGGTGTTATGAAATCAAGCTATTATGCAATTGATTCCAGCGGTCTCCTCATAGTTGCGGACTGCAATGCAACAAGCTGTATTTTCTCTGCCAAGGTACCTTTCTGTAGCCCTGTGTATATTGTACTGGAGTTGAAATGCTTGTGTATTATACGGTGTAGAGATAAAGCAAGAAGAAGCCTCTTGAAATTGTTACAGGGACAACATAACACCATCCTATATACCACTGATGCAATATAATACTGGTGGGTTTTAATGTTGTTTTGAGGTTTTGCTTTTAGTTTTCTGCCTGTGGTGTACTGTAGTGTCCTGGGCTTTTTGCAAGGACCTTTTATAACCAATAGTGAAAGGTGTTTGTATTAGCCAGCTATGCATCAACTGAGGTTCTTTGGTAATCTAGGAAGTAAATAAAAGTATAAAAGTGAAGATTGATGACATACTGAAAACTCATTAGAAAGAATTTAACTTCAACTTTAAGAGCTCTTTCTGCTCAGAAGATGTGTCCTGTTACGAGGGGTAGCACCACTGTATGCTTCAATTAGCATGTACCAATTTAATTACAGTGGGCAGAGGCCATGTTCCACAAACCAGCATCTCACTTGTCAGCACCTGTGCTTTTAGTCTGAGTTATCTGTTTGGGAAGAAGCAACTCTTGGAATAATTATGGGACTGACATAGTGAATTTAATTTTTTTTCTTTCCTTTTTTCCCCCTGGTTCTTAGTAACAAAATTATAAAAACTTGTCCCTTAAAGGTCCCCCCCAGTAGTTGTTTGCAAATTACTTAACTTTTGCAATTAGACTCGTAACTCTTTCATAGAGGACTAGGTGGCAACAAACGTTTGTGAGGCACTTAACCTTTTTCCACCCAAGTTCTTAATTGTGTTATTATAGGATGTGTGTATTGGTAGACTTTCTCTAAGCAAAAGCTATACCTCATAGTTAATATGCACACATCTCTTCCTGGTAGCTGTGCAACAGCAGTTTTATAGTCTGTGTGAACAGCTCCTCCAGTCTCTTAAGCATCCCTACAGGTTTCATAAGCAGTTTTATTTGCAGTTGCTGTGTTGCTAATGTGTCTGTGGAGCTAGCTGTTAATTGCTTGTGAACAATTTCTTCATGTATGCACATGTGTTCTTTTTTTTCTGTCAGATTGCTTCAAAATACCAAATCACAATTTTCTGTCCTATTAAGTTTTTATAGGCCAATACCTTTTGGTAACATAACAGAAGTTGGTAAGACCTCATGAGGATTCTGGGAGGGTTATTCACACAGTTATGAGCCATTACAATCATCTCACTTCTACCCAGTACTAAATGTAATTTCACAGTTTTTTCTGCTTCTGCATATAAATACCTCTACCTACCTCCTTGAGTATAAGGAAATGTACCTCTTGCCGCAATAAGCAAGACTACAAAGGAAACTTCAGACAAGAAAATATTTAGTGATGAGGCATGAATACCACAGGGTTTTTCCCCTTTCCCTAATTTTGCCTTTGCTACCCTTGCTTCCTGCTTTGCATCAACTTGTCAGAAGTATAAAGCTGTAGACAGAGAAGATGAGGGGACTTAGGTGATCTTACTGCTTACTTACACAGGATTGTGACACTGTAGATAAAGTAAACCCTCATGTTTATCCTAGAAATGGACCGAATGCCATGTGTGCCTTGAACATCTGTGATTTTGGCTTGATGACAAGTCCCAGAGCAACACATTAAAGACAACATTTTGTTCCTGAAGCTCAGCAGTGGTGATGTGAGTTTATTCAAAACAATAATAAGAGAAGGAAAATTAATAAAAAAATAAAAACAAAACATGACTGCAAGCCTAAGATATGAAACTGAATTTTCATTATGGAAGTTAGCATGCAAGTTGAGTAACAAAAGAGGAGTTATTATTAGCTTGCTTTCTGATCTTTTGAGCTAAACTGAAAACAGGAAAATAGAACAGATTGTGTGTTCTTAGAGGTTAAATATGTTTCTGCTGGTTTTGTAGTGTTTACGAAGATCAGAGACCGACACCATTGTACTTCAGGAGATGCACCACAGCATTGCACTGAGGAGAAGGTTTGATTTATTACAGTGAACATAAGTCACTGTTTAATAGCAGTCTAGAGACTTATATATGTTATTGTTGCTTAATACCCTTGGCAACATTTCTCACTTGTATGTGGATTATAATGCTAGAACTGGTAAGCATTGTGAAGATTGCTCCATGGTGGAATTATTAAAAGTAGTACCTTTCCCTGCTTTGTGTATTTCATCCTTTCCTGGTGAAGTTCATACTGGGGGAATACCTTTTATTTTCCCATACCAAAATAGAACTGGTTCTTCTTTGTTTATGATTATTTTATTCTCCAAAATCTGCTTGATGATTTTGTTTACTTAAGTGAACAGACTGCAAAGGATGAAGGTGTCTGTGTAAGCATACATGGCAGTTGACTGTTAATTTGTTCTTCCATTTTTCTAAGTACAAAATCCACTGTCAAGTGCTCTTCACTGTAAGATGAAGGCACAGCCCAGGAAACCAACAACTGCATAAGCTGGAACTTTCTCTCAGAGATGCTTGCTCTTCAACCGTACAGCTTTACCTATCATAAATAATTTACAGCCTGCTTTCAGTAATAGAAATCAAGTTGTTGCCAGTGGGAGTTGGAGGTATTCAGCATATTTGACAGTCCTCAACCTCTGTCTTTTTTTTCTACTGTTAAACGGACATAGTGTCTTCTTCAGAGGGTTGCCATGAGGATAATTAGTTATGAGTTATAAAGCACTTTGAAAAGCAAAATGGCTATGCAGTATTATTGCACCATTTTAATGTTTAATGAATTTGAGCAAAATCACTTCTTGGTATGGAAAATACTTAAAAAATACAAAGTGTGAAAAACAACTTTCTTCGTTTGGTTACAGTGCTTGGAAAAGTCATTAGTGGTCAGCGTACACCAAACAAATGCTTTATAGGCTTTTCTGTAATTGTGAGGACAACTGGGGAATAATACCAAAACAAGCTTGTTTTTCTGACTCCAGAGTTTTTGTATGCTTCATTTGCTGTGATTACTGTGAATTTAAAGAAAACAGTTTCAACACTAAGCTTTTCAGCCTTCAAATGCTAAAATAAATACAACTGTTTCAATATCCTCATGCTTATTTTTGGTAGACACTTCTAAAGCAGCAGCTGTTGTCCATATTCACTGCTGAATATCTTTAAACTGATGTCTTTTTAGAAGTACTTTAAAAAGACCAAATGTGCAATAAAATGTCATGGCTTTATTCTATGGATGCATTGTTTGTGTATATTGCTAAAAGCAATACGCATGAAAAAATGATCGGCCCGTTGCTTCCATTAAATCTACATGTCCATGAGAAGTTTAAGACTTATATTTCCTCCTTCTTGGCTTTTTTGTTTGTTTGAGTTTCAAACTGTGGGTGAAATGGGAAAGCAGAGCTGAAAAGACCCAGAGCATACCCTGAACAACTTCATTTGGCCTAAATCAAGTTTTCTGAAGTGAGATCATGAGTCAAAAACATCCTTGAGGTCGTAATTGGTGAGCTCTCCTGTACCTTGAATAAAGTTGTGTCCTGGAAGTTGCTGGTAAGAGATGGTGGCTTCTTTTCAGTGTTGGTTTCGGTGGGGTGCAATAGGTGGATGCTTTGTTTACGTGACAAGTTTTTCATCTTGATAGCACTGGTTTTGTCAGGTGTGTTATGCATCCTTTGCAAGATTGAAGTTCTTTCTTCAGTTCTTTCACTGGAACTAAAGAGACCCTGTGGGTTGTAGGGAATGTTCACCAGTCCAGTATGGGAATTTTCCAGTCTCCATGGAAACAAGCAATGGAGGGATGCATGTACTATAAAATATACACCACTTAGTTCTGAGTGTGAAAATAGGTGGTGTTTTGATGAGCGTTCTGGCTCTTGAAGTGATAAGAATTTCTGGGTTTGAAGGTAGGCTTGAGCTTTAGCACTTTACACAGATCTTAAAAATAAGGAATCAAAACCATGCATTAGCATTCCATAATTTCATACTTCAGCGATACCAAAATGCAGTTGCCTTTAATTTCCCTAAGTATACAAGGTAATAATCAGAAATCAAGGCTATCAAAAGAATACATTGTCATCTGTCTACAGACAAAGGAGAAAAATGCGTTTTCCTAAAATGTCATGGAGTTCTGCTGAATGGTTTTGATTTACTCTATCTTACCCAGTGTTATTACTTGAAAGTTTACCTTCAGATGCTGCAGACACAGCTGTGCGGGAGCTGCCTGTTGGAATGCATATTGCTTCGCTCGTCCACCAGAAGAGCTTTGAAGATCCATTTCCTGTATATATAAGCATATATGCATATATTCATTTTGAGTATGCAAATGTAACAGATGACTGAGAAAAAGAAAGATGTCAGTGCACATGCTTTGCTATAACACAAAAGGGTACTTCCTGCAGAAGTTGCACCCTTATGTTATGTGAGCTGGCCATGTGAACACACCTGCCATGCATGGTGTCTGATGGCATGCAGGAGTTCAGCCAGCTTTGCCACAACTTAACTAGATGGTTAATTTGCATTAAGCCTGAATGCTAAAAATGGTTTAAATGGCTGCTTCTCAGTGATTTTGTGGTTAAAAAAGATCTGTCATGTGCCAATCTACATCTGCTAAATTAATGTTTCTAAATTAATATATCTATAAAACACAAAACCTTGTCATTTTTCTGATAGATTTTTATAGTGAAGTAGGCCCACTGGCATTTTTTTTTATTTGTAGAGGCAGACTTGTCAAAACAAGCTTCAGCTACTTTGAAGCTTTCTGGTGAATTCATTAAGGTAATACAAAAGTCTCCTCTGCTTTAGAGGGTGTGTAGTGTTTGAGATAAATTACTGTTCTAAGATAAACCACAGCTGGTCTAACACCAGTGATAAACCTGATGTCAGAGAATAATCACAACTCTCATTGTGTATGCCATGTATCTTCTTACCTTAGTATTACACTATTCTGTTAAAGTACCCCCAAGAGCTGTTTATCCCTAGGTAATAGTCTCTACTGTTAAATAGAATCATAGGATCATTGAGGGTGTAAAAAACCTTTAAGATGATAGAGTTCAACTATAATCCTAGCACTGCCACGTCCGCCAAACCACATCCCTAAGTGCCACAGCTCCATGTCTTTTAAATACCTTCAGGGATGGCGACTCATCTACTTCACTGGCCACCCTGTTGCAGTGCTTGAAAACCCTTTCAGTGAAGAAATTTTTCCTAACAGCCAAGGGTCCAAATACAATGTCCACAGTATCCAAGTAGTACCGCATCAAAATGTTTCTGTCTGTTGTTGTCTTACTGTAATATATCACAGAAGAGGCAACTAATGTATTAAATGATAAAGTAAAATAATCCCCTGAGCAAGGTACAGGGATGATAAATTATTCCCATTACATTATCATCAGTCAGATGATGATTTAGTGTGATGCAACATGAGCAAAATATAATCTAATAGGGTATTACTCAAAACTTTATGCAGTTTGGGGAATACAAGGAATAAAGTCAAGTGACTTAAGGGACAAAAGGTATCCCAGTGCCACAATTCATAGCATGCATTAGATCCACACTTCTGCATATATTAAAACATATCCACGTATACAAAATAACTACAACAGCCTGGGAAGTGCAGTACTACTTGTAAAGGTCAGAAGCAGATCCTCAGTGTCTTCAAACTAACATTACACTTGTATAAATACTATATACTAAAATGGCATTGCCATTAGTATGATTGGAGCTGCTATCAGATGCATCAGACAGTGCATCATCCTGTAAGCTGCTGCTGGTAGTGAAATAGAAACTAACTCAGCTTTCAGTGCCCTTTATGCAGACGTTCGACAGAGATGTAGTTGAACGTTGATCTGCAGGAAGGCTCAACCACATTTCTGTGCCAAACGATTCATCATCAAACAGATGGTTATCCTATTATTCAACAGTTTGCATGCTGCCGTGCTGCAGTGATCTATGGACAATAACAATATGTCACTAAACCAAATAGAAATATCAGGGAAACTTTGTGTGAAGCACGAACTTGGACTGAAAACTACTCTTGTGTTCATTTCTTTGGTGATACACTTCCTGCATGTTTGTGTAGTTACAGTGTGATAGCACTGTATTGTAACTTCTACTGTAACAGAATACCTTCTTTAGTCAGAATACAGGAGAGTATTTATTTCACGAGGAGAAAATTGATGAAGCCAATGTTCAAGGACTCCATTGCATACATCAACTGCATTTTCATGTTCTCAGGCTGTTTTCTGCAGCCTCTATAGCGTAACCTCTGATCTGAGTCTTCTCATGGCACCTTCACAGTACCTTTACCTTCTTCCTCTGCTCCACCAGTTTTACATCCCTGGTAAAGATTAGATCCCTCCCATGTCCCTGTGGCCTCATACAGTACTAACTTACTCATAAGGCCCTTCTCATCCCTGTAGTTATCTCCCCAGTAGCCCAAATGTTTGCCTAATTTTCCAGCTGGAAAAGTGGCAGTGCGTTGCTCCTGACATTGTGCAGTCTGAGCAGCCACCTTCTAGCTGCGCAGCAAGCTCTTTATTTCTTTCTCTCAGGAGAAATACTGTCATTTCTCTCCTTTGCTTTGTTTTTTGTTAGGTATGTGGGAAATCAGGAAGGGATCAGCTTGCCTTTAAGTAGAGGTTCAATGCCCTCTGAGATAATATGGGGAACCTGAGGTCTCTGCAGAGGACTAGTAGTCATGAGAAGGTGGGAGACGTGCGCTTGCCTAAAATGACAGCTAGCAAGCGATAGTACCTGAAGGGACAGCAGACACCACATGTGTATGGTTTGATCTAGCCTTTGATGTCTTCCCTGCCTCTCCCTTTCTGTCATCTGTGCTTCTTGAAATTGCCTGCAGTTCAAATCTCCTAGCCGGGGGGGTTGGCTGACAAGACAGTCATGTCCTTTGGTAAAACCAGCAGGACAGCACTGGGAGCATTTTAGCTTAGTCCCAGATAAACGTTACTGGCTGTTAACCATCCTCTGCTGAGCCTCACTGCCCACTCTGGCCTTGGCAAAGCTGTTCCTTGCCTTCGGCCCAGCCCATCCTCAGATGGGAAGGCAGGAGATGGTGCCCAGTATTTGACAGGTCCTTGGCCCCGTCATGCTTCTTGACGCATGGCCTTGGATTCAGCTGCTTCGTCTTCATCAGCATCTGTTCTCCAGTCTCCCCTGCAGTACATAAAATATTTATGCAGCATGAGGTCTCAGAGACATGAATCTTGCATGCTTCCCAACAGTCCGGGAATACTTCTACTCCCTTTTTTCTCCCAAGTGAAAGCGTTTATTGCCGATGAAAGATATGAGACCGAAATATTTACAAGATAGTGTCATTCCTCCATGGAGCAAACATGAGATCTTTACACTTTCGCTCAGTAGGCAGCCCTCGCTGTCTTAGGGCAATATTCTTGCATAGCTGATAGTCTGCCAGTTTATCTCCTCAGTACTTGGTCCTTTTTCTGTAGCCAAAACTTACTAACAGTAGAACTATTTATTTCCTTTTGTCAATGGGTTTAGTCATAAAGGGTAAGTATAAATGTTGGGGTCCTGTACAGAAACATAGAAATGTCATAGAATCAGTAACAAAACCCAAATGTCTTGTGATGCTACAGATAGCCATCTACAATTATACTGTCTCACATCTAAGAAGACCTCATGTCAGTGCCTTTCTTTAAATTTAACTTTTTCATTTTCTTTAATTTCCCACCCCAAAGTTTGAGAACAGGTTCACCATCCACTTTTTTCCACTTATACTATTATACTGCGTGTTTATATTTCACCTGCAAGTGAACTGAGATCATAGGACGGGAATAATGATCAGCTGCAATGCTGGTGAGCTCAGAAGTATGTCTCTAAAATGCAAGCAAGCAGTGAATTAAACTGGGTTCAGGGTTGTATAGAAGTTTTTAGTGTTTTTTATTCTGTACCCTTGAACACCCTTTTTGTACAAGTCTGTTAGTTTCAATGTGGGGACAGGGGATCAAGACTGCAATGAGTAAGCAAAATGCAGGAATATCGTAGGTTTTAATGGTGCCATACTTTTTGGTTTTTCTGATTATTTGTATCATTTCATCTCATTTTTCTCCCTTTAGTCCGCTTTTGACCACAGAGTTGATAGTGTTACAGAGCCATCTGTCTGTTATAACTGCAAGATCTGTCTTAAAAAAGCTGTAGTTTTGTACAGAGTCTTGTTAGGTTTTTATGTAGTTAAGAGCATTTTATTCTGTGTACATCACTGACACTGAATCTGGTGATGGTTTATAACTTGGCAACTCAGTATCATAACATTCTTTGGCAAATTTTTGTGGTCAGTCGTCTTTACTACCATGAATACCTTTGGCTTGTTAGCACAATTTTACCTCTTTGCCATCTACCCTGTATTGTAGATTCTGCACACATTGCCAGGAGGACACGAGCACTGGTCCCAGGGGGATGCCACTCCAAAAACTGACCTTTTATTCTGACTGTTTGTTTCCTATCTTTTGACCAGCTACTTATCCATAAGTTGACTGAATCTTAAATAGCCAGCATACTCCTTCAGGATAAAATGAGGAGAGACCTTACAAAAATGTGAGCAGAACATTTAGTTCATTAGTTACTGAGATATTAATTCTCCTCTGCGCTTTGTGATGCAGCTGGCATGAAAACTAAAGCAATGATACTTGCAGAGTAGCTCAGCCTCATAATAATTCTGATCATTTGTGTATCTGTGTGTGGCACTGTAACTCTCAAAAGAAAAGCCTGAATTTTCTGATGTTTCTGACTTACCTCTAGAATAAAGTTTTAAAGAAGCCTGATATAAATAGAATCTAGTGTACACCAGAGAATTCAGTCCTAGTTTCCTCTGCGTTCTCTCTAGTACACCATCCCAAAGAATGGAATATGAGAATTTATACTGGAGACAGTACCATAGCCTATATGGTGTTAATTTTGCATAATGAACCTATTTATTCTTGTTAATTATTATTAATTTTGCATAATAAACCCATTTCACTTTGTCTTCAATTTTCAAGTTTCCGTATGCTTCTGAGTTTTTATTGGCCACTTCAAATTGTGTGGTGTGGAAGGAATTACGGCAAGGCAGAAGAGTATGAATGATCTGGCCATTATGGCAGCACAGAAAGAGGCTACTTGAAACATAGGCACTGTTTGTTGTGCATGTCAACTAGCTATGCATGTGGAAATCCGTAGCTGTGAAATGGGTAATGGTAGTTAATGATAAAAAGTCTTCAAGCAGCACATGGTAACGGTTTACTTTGATCCAATAATAAACACTTCATGAAGCCCTGGGCAAGTCAGGGGCATCATTTCAGAGACAAGTCTTTGTCGATGCTTTTAAAAAAGCATAGTGTCCAGTAACATCTTTTCTTTTCAATTTAAATTACTTGGGTTTAGAGATGTATTTGTATTCAGTAACCCAGTTCTACTGTAAGAATGGACTTTGTTGTGAATTCCTTTGTTACAGGGCTGTGCAGTATAAGGTATCCTTCAAATAAGCATCTCAGAACGAATTCTTTTCACTTACTTCAGTAGGACTACTTGTGTAAGCAAAGCAGACAGGCTCAGGATGTGCAGATGGAAGGACTCCACAGGAGTTACTTTCAAGAAATTGGTTACGGCTGTAATGTGAGCTGTGCTGACACAGCTGGCAGATAGCTTGAAATTGATGCTCTTGAAAAGAGATAGGTCTTTGCCAGAAATATTAGTTTCAAGAAAAATGACATTTTTTTCCTATCATTACTGTCAAGTAGTGCTGTAGTTTCTAAACTGGATTTGGTAGAGATGCATGGTTCTGGTATTTAATTTCAGGAAAGGAAAGGATTTTGCTGTGATTGAGGGCCAAGCACCCAATATTGTAAAATTCACTGGTGCATTCTTAATCCTAGTGAATGCAAAGTCCCACTTTCTAAAATGTTGCGCAACTCTTTGACCCCACTAGTCTCACCATTGCCTCTTAAAGAGGTTCTGACATATACTCATGTTTGTTTGTTTTCGTACAATTGTCTACTTTTTACCAGGGCTCTGAGGACCTTACAGCCCTGCCTGGCCCTCCCCTGAGATTTTGCCCCATGCCTGCCCACAGTCCCAGCACTCTGTTTTAGCTCAGCCTGGGGCCATCAATCCCTGCTCCAGTGACATTGCAGCTGGCCAACCCCAGCCCTGTTGGATTGAATTTGTTTGGGTTTGCTGGATTCACCTCATCTTGCTACCTTGCCTTCAACCGATGCTCACAGGCCTGTCTGTGGTGCCCACTGTCATCAGTACCTTGCCCTGCTCATGCTCCCCAGACACCATGGGGTTCAGCCTGTCCACGATGGCATTGCCCAGCCTGCATGGTGGCCAACCATGGCTCCCCTGTCCATATGGAGCAGCCCTGCTCTTGCTGCTCTCTGACAGCTCTAGCTGTCTGCACTGATGTGTAAACCAGTCAACTTCCAAAAGCTTTTTACAATCTCTTTTTTTCTTTCTCTTCTTTCTCTTTACTCTCTCTCCCCTTCCTCTTCTAGAAAAGGCTTTTGACTCCGGAAGAGTGAGCTCCCTTCCCATCTTCAATCATGGGCCCCTTTTGCTCGATCTCTAGAATGAACTACTCTGTTCATTTAAAAACTAAACAAACATATGTTCTTAAAATAAATGGGTAAAAACCTCAGGTCTTTCAATGAGCACCTTGGAGAAAAAAGCACCATGGCCAACAAGAAAAGATGTCTGTGGTCTAGTTAGTTACACAAACAAGAGAAAATGGTATCAACCACTTGTATGTGGTAGTTTGTATTTGTCATGCCTAAAGTTCTTTAAATTGCACTCTCAAGAAAACATGAACATAGTACAGATGTAAGTGGTCAGAAATATTCACAGCCTTTTCCCTTAGATGTATTTTGAGGGTGAAAGCTATGCGTTCTTCAGGCTCCTTATTATCTTCCAATCCAAGTGAACTTCAGTGCCTCAGAACAGGCAAAGGGGCTGCACATGTTGAAGTGTTTGTTTCAAAGGAAATGCTACTGCTACTACTAAGAATCCCAGCTGTTTTAGAGAGCAGTCCTGATTTTATAATTCTTCAGTGTTTGGCGCACTAATTTAATATTTTAATTCTTTATTTTTTACAAGAAGGCAATAGGGTAGAATATAGATGTCTTTCTAGAGGTTTTCTGTGTAGGCATGCCACTACTGAATGCATCTTATTGGTGATCTGGAGGAAGACAAAGTGAGAACTTTCCCCCTTTTGGGAAACACAAATAGATGTGTACTCTAGGGGTTAACATTGACTAAAATTGACGTATTCTTAAAACTTTAAATAACATGATCTGAAAAATTGGGATAGCTAAGTTAGGGGGAAGCTATCAAGTTGCACAGAGTTAACTTTAGCCATTGTTAATCAGAACCTCCCCAGAGGTTTAAAGTAAATCCAGTGTTTTTGAAAAAGAGGAGGTTTTGTTCATTTCAGTTCTGGGGGAAATGAAGGACTGGTGTAACTGACTGGAATTCGGCCTAATGAGAGCCAATTCCAAAATGCCTTTTCAGAGCAGTTTTGTTATCTTGCCATTAGTTTCTCTGATATTCCAATAAACACTAGAGAAAGACTGCTGATAATACTCAATAATTCTAAATTATGATCTCAGGATGTTAAATTCTGACTATTTGTAACTTTCTAAGTGAAAAAAATTGACTCATATGCTCAAATAAAAACTTCACCCCAGTAGAGTGGCATAAGGCTTTTTGTACAGAATGATGAATTACATACAATATTCAAAACAGATCTCTCTCATTAGTTTTGTCGCTCTTTACTCTGAAGTTCTTTTTTTCCCCCTATTTCTGTCATTTGGGGTGGAGAAAAAGACAGATACTACACTTCTGTCATGGAAAATTATTGCACGATTCTGTAACATCATACATAAAGAAATACTAACTGACAGATGCAAAGGAATTACTGTGCCAGATTAGACTAATGGTGCACATAGTTCAGTAGCTTTTGTCCTAGAAATAGACAGTTCTAGATGTCTGTACATCTGGAACTGAAGGGTTTGCACCTCAGCATTTAGTAAAACTGCAGTCAGCTCTGTGACAGTCCCTCTGCAGTGTCTGTCATTCAAAGAAAACGCAGAACAGGCTTTTCAGTAGAAAAAGGCATTGTTTCACAGCACTGTAAGTTCGAGGGCATTGGGGGTCTGCTGCGCTATGTTTGGTTCTGGCTGCTTATGTGTGTCACTGTCTTTGCACATCCACACATCTTACCTTCGGTTTTATATCTAAGGTTTTCTGTGGTAGCACTCCTCACTTTAATTAGCTAGCATGGCATGCCAAAAGTCCTGGACATCCAACAGGCCTCCTTCTTTGCTTCTGTGCTCCCTCTGCCATTTTTCACGTCACGTATTTTGAGAGTGCTGGTATATCCTGACCTTCATCTTGGTAGAATAATGGGCCTTAGCTGCCACTTACATTGTTCTGCTGGAGTTTTAAAATATATTTAAATATTTAATTAAAGAAACGGTTAACATTTCTCGGGTTTAAAAACATGTCCAACATGTAACATTAAACAAAAATCAAATGAGATCAAATCAAAAACGTGCTTGTAGCCTGTTGGACAATATGTGGCAGTCGGTGTTATTTACCTCACCAGGTTCTTTTCACATATCATATCATAAGCACTTTTGTTGTTGTAAGTTCAAAGAAGAGACAGCATTTTAGGGAGTCCGTCTCTCTCTTACGCGTAGCTTCCGGTGAAGAATGAGGCATTCTGCAGCATGTAGTTCCCGTTCTGTCTTGAAATGTGTGGCAAACTGTGCTGTTGCCCACTCTGTAGGGAAAGTGAGCATGTGTGTAGGTGTGGGTGAGTGAGAGGAGAATTTCATTGCAAGGTCTGATCTCTGAACAGTTCTACAAGCTAAGCAATGTGAGCCTAATCTAATTCCAAGGGGAGCCTTGATACTGCATAGTAAAATTGCTTATTAAATTACAATCAGGAAAAAAATCAGGAGATGGACAGTATTCAGTTGGCAGCATAGGGGAAAAAAAGATTGAATTCCAATTATTTGAATAGCACTGTTAGTGTTCTTTTACTGTGTGAAAATAAAATTAGCTTATCACTGATATAGTTATTAATGCCTGAGATGAGACAGAAACACAATTTGGTCCCTAACACCCCTTATGCCCTTTCCCCCTGGCTGCCCAAAAGAGAAAGAGTAACCTAGAAGCAAAACAGGCTTGCCTTAAGGGCTTTCTGATACAGGGAGCTGTGACAGATTTCATTGCTGCAATAGAAAAAAGTAGATTATTTATAAATTATCTTAATTTGAAGGTGGGCCGTTGTGTAAACAGTAAGAATTGCATTTATTATTTCCCCACTTATAGCAAAATGTAAGAAGACGTGTCCAATATCAGTAACACTGTTTATTACTCTAATCAGAAACAGGAAATATATTTTCAGCTACACTAAACCTTATGTGTTCTTTTATTATGCATGAGCAGCTATTACTACTGTTCAGTCATATAGATCTCTTAAGGTAGTCATATTGTAATTTCCTCCTTTTGAATGGCTTTCAAATAAATAAAGCAGGGGGTTTTTTAGCATGGAAAGATATTCTGCAAACATAATTAATGAAATTTACATTTTAATGAATAGAACATCTTCATGCGCAAGATGAATCCGCTGTAAAAACTTCAGAGGCTTTGCTTCACTTTATCATTAAAGCCAGCACAAAAGATGTTTATTTTGCATTACAACACTCAACACATCTTATGCCCTTGCACAGGAACTGCCTTGAATTTTGGTAAGACTCTGTTCTCCATTCTCATTTTCACACTCAAGGAGCCACTACTGTTTCAGTCCAAAAGGGATCAGTAAAGCTATGTCATGAAACAAGATGTAGTCTAATCAGATTCTTTTAAACTCATCTATATTTAGCCAGTAGGCACAAATGCAGCTGCAAATGCTGCTCAAGTTGTTACTTCTTTTTGAGTATAATTTGGGAGTACATAATCAGATTTATGAAAAGGACACACTTTACAAAATAATTTTCCTATTATTTTATAGACATTAAAAGGTATAAATATCCAAATGCATTTTATTTGCATGTATAGATTTATGTTTTCCCTACAAGTACTTAGTTATTAACATAATAGTTTTCATTAAAATTGAAAAAATAATCAATTATTAATAAAACTCTACCAATTAGAAATCGGGCTCATAGTAAACTTGTTGACTCATCAGTTTGTTTCATAAACAAAGTCTTACATTAACACAACCATTCCTGTCACCTCCTGAGATCTGTAATAAGGAAAGAAAACATGGAGTTTTTATTTTTGCGTGCTCCCTCAAACACTGTAGCGCTTCAAAAAGTATCTTGAGTAGACATGAAGGCAAAGGCATCAAGGCGATTGCTCTGTAAGACAAGGTTAAGAGAGTGAACGCCTGTGCTGTAACAAGTGTCTCACATTGTACATCATTTAACAGCCAGAGCTGATAATGCTGCTGGTGAGGAAGGGCATTGAGGGTTGTCTTGGCAGTGTCTCTTGTGATACAGATTGGCATGACTGTTGCTTACCCTTCTAAAAGTGCATGTGCCCAGGTCCATGAGTTAAATTCCTACCTGTGACTTTGGCTAGGAAAATGTCCCCAAAAAGCTGCAGAAGCCAGAGATCTAAGGGTGGAATTACATACGCTTGACAATGAAATGCTTAAAAATAAGGGACTGAGCCCAATCCAGTAAAAAGGATAAGGCCCATAACGCTGTGGTGTGAAGCAATATTTTGAACTATACTTTGCACTTACACCCTAAAACGTTCTGCTTCTCAGAGGAGAAATTCCTTTTGGTTGGACAGCTCAGTGCGTAGTGTGCATTTGGGGCACTGAATATCTACATCTTCCCCTGCCTCGAGAAGCTTTTACTCACACATCCTGCCAAAACACTGTTGTAACCAGATTGTGAGATCAAACACAAAATGCTCTTATCCAATCTGTTTAGAAGGTTTAACTATTTCCTGGGGAAGAGACAAGATTAGGCCGATCTTTCCTTGGAGAATGTGTTCTCACAGAACTCCTTTGTCAGCTTGTCTTCATTCTCATACCGAAAGCATTTGTAATTGCTTCGCAAGTGGAAGAGTGGTACTAGGAAGAGACCGGTAGTGTCCTGCAGTGCTGGCAAGGGCAGGCTCAGACACGGCAGCAGGTGGGGGGTGAAGTCCTTTGCACCTCACAAGGAGTGGTATGACCACCAGGTTATTGGATTAAGAAAAGCAGGTGTAGGGGAGGTGCTTTGGCAAAAAATACAGTAGTTTTTAGTTCTGTAAATACTGTAAATTTAATACTTAAGAGATCTATGAGACTGAACAGTAATAGCTGCTCATACATAATAAAACAACATACACGGTTTAGAGTAGCTGAAAATATATTTCCTATTTCTGATTATAGTAATAAGCAGTATAATGAAGTATTACCTTTACCTTGCTACTGATAAAATCAGTAAGTGGTTTGCCACTGACTTCAACTACAGCTGGGCAAGCAAAGGTTTTAAAAAAGCAGCTGCAAAAAATGTAACATCATACAAAGGACATCTTGGCTACTGTCATAACTACCATAGAACATAAATGTTAACCACACAACATAAACGTTAACCACACAACATCAACATTAACCATACAACTTAAATGTTAACCATACAACTGAAATGGTAACCATATAGTCTTCATCAGCAGGTGAGACTTGGTGATGAGAATTCAGCTTACTGGCACATCAACACAGACACAGAGCTTTGCTTTTGAGCACTCTTTTAGTAAAACAACCATCTTCTCAGTCAGTTGAAGTCAGGCCTCAACAACTCGCAGACAATTCTTTATATATTCAAAGCAAATTAACAGAGATTTACATACTTGGTTTTAGCTGCGGCTTCTATTTGATTGCCAAATGGATGTTCTAGTTCATTTCTGCTTTTGTTTGTCAGAAATACAATTATAACGCTGAGCAGAATCTATTACTGCTTGTTGAAAGGAACTACTGCTGACTGCCTCCTTCTACCATCTAGTGGCACCTTAAGCATACTGCTCTTTATATATACTTTGGAGAATGATAATAAATGTATGGTTTTGAAAAGAAAACTATACTTTTGAAAAGATAAGTATATATGAGAAGAAATAGTTTATTGTGAAGTGGAAAAGTAGGTTTTGTATGTAAACTATTTGTGGGAGAATAGAAGAGGTTGAATGATTTAAATTACTATTATCAGAAAAGTTCCACATCCTGTGGTAAAGTCAGGTTTGTTGATTGAATTCTTACCTTTGGTTGGTTGTTTGGTTGTTTTTTGTGCATGGTAATACTTGGATTTTAAGTTGAAAGCTGCAGAATGAAACTGTTCAGTATCCCAAGGAAACGCCTATTAGACACACTCTTGGTTTGCTACTTGCCTGCATATTTAAATTCCCAACAAAAATTAGATGAGATTATCTAAATCAAAGAACATTAGAAAGACTATAGTTTCCTTTCTGATTATACAATTGTATTAAGTGCTTTTGTTGTTCCATTTTGCAATAGATGTTTCTTTCATTTAAGGAAAGAGTTTAAATGTCAGTGTGCTAGGAATTACAGGCTTCTGATGTTTTAAATCAAAAGCCATGCTCTAATTATGCGACTAAACAAACACGAATCATCTAAAATGCTTTCTGTTCTTTGAACTGAGTTTTGTTTTCACAAAGTGCTGCTTTTGGTGAATTAGGCTACAAAGAAAAAAGAATTTTTATCAAATTCTAGAAAAGATGTGTTTCTTCCTTTCCACTTGCAGCAAATTGACAAGGCAAATTGACAGAAGAGAGAATATAGAATATCAGTCCCCAGGATTTTTTTCTCCATTTAAACATGTGCTATTCTGTATTCCAGTCATACTGACAAGTTTGCAACATATTTTCCAGGGCGGAAAAATCCCCATACGGTGGACTGCTCCTGAAGCTATAGCTTACAGGAAGTTCTCTTCAGCAAGCGATGCGTGGAGCTATGGGATTGTAATGTGGGAGGTGATGTCCTATGGTGAGAGACCATACTGGGAGATGTCCAACCAGGACGTAAGTACTGCCTCGGAGTAATCGGCAAGTTCTTGAAACGTTCCTTGAAACTGATTGTCACTCCCTGCCTTGCTTTGCTTTCTCATTCACTGTCTAGGCTGGAACCTCAACTTACTTAAATCAGCATAACTCTGTCAATGTGACAGTTAATTCATGCAACCTGAAGACTTAGCCCTCTATAACTAAAACCTTGACTAGCTTCCTCTCATGGATTGAAGACATATTACAAAAAGCCATAGCCAGCATGCCAGGTTTAATGGTGGCTTTATGTGGCTTTCATCCAAATCCCTGGAAATTGGCATCAGATATGCGAGTTGATGCAGTTCTCAGTAAAGCTATAAATCAAAATTTGAGAGAATACTGGAACTATAAACAGACCCATTATCTCCAACATAGTCTGGCAGTACCCTTCAGTAATCATACATGGTTAAAGTCTAGAAGAGTTAAGCTGCCATGTCATATGTATTTGCTGATTCTCATTTCTAAGAATGAAATGAATTCAGTTTACCTTAAAAACGACACATAGGCTTAACCGCAGTGCAGGACATAATCCTCCCTCATAACAACTTCATGTTTTCCTCTGCTTTTTTTTTTTTTTGCAAAAGGCCAACCAGGCCCTCCCAATTAAAAAACTTTTGCTTCCAGCAAAACTGAAGGCTAAAAATGAGACATGGGAGAGGGGAAATGTCTTTTTCTCCAGCACAATTTACATTTCCACTCAGCCTCTTGTTTGATAGATCCCTATGACAGCTCAAACTGGTATATTCAGTCTTCACACCGGCCATCAATCTCTATGTCAAACTGTGGAATATAAGCCAACCAATCTTAACCTTTTTCGTAGATGTGCCTAGAATACCTCTGCATTGGCTCTGAAGAGTTGACAAGACTTTTCCCAGATGGCTGTTTTTATATTGTTGCTAAGTTATTCAGCTGTCTGAATAACTGTTCAAGTCTGGTTGCTTGTTAAGGCTGATCAGTCATTTGGGGATAAGGATCTGAGAGAGATTTTCATTTAAAAAACATGATTTCAGAATGTTTCAGGAAGAAAAGGAAAAAAACAACTAGAACTTGCTAAAAGAAAAGACTAGCAGAACTAATAAAGCCTTATTTCCTTCGGATTTGTAGTTTACAGCTTCACCAGTACCATAATCCTAACTAATCTCCAGCATTTCTCTTGTTTCACCCTTTGGAATTAGACCAGCTCTCCTGTAGATTGTCACTCTCCCCTGACAATGCCTACAGCCTCCATCCTTTCTCCACGCACCTACCTGCCAGCAGCCCAGCTCCCTGCTGTGCTGCTTAATTAACACCAGGTATGGGATGATAGATACTGAGCCTGGTTTTGAGCTATGCTTCTGTTGATTGACCGGGCAGTGGTGGCTGGCTGCCTATCTAGAGAGACCAAGCAACCACTGAGATGAAATAGACTTTTTCTTTTCAGTGGAGACATTATTTTGGTACTACCTGAACTATAAACACATCACAGATCTACTGTAAATAAGCAGATAAGTCTAGTAGGTTCAATTCTGTTTCCCACAGCTAGCAATCTGTCAGCAGTCAAGATACCCTAGAGTAATGAAGATCTCCACATGTGGCTGACACAGGACATGCAGAAGATCCAAGTCCTGGAGCAACAACTGATGGCCAGACAGGATACTAAAGGGAGTCTAAAATAAGACACCTAAGCTTAGACTACTGAATTAAGCTTGGTTTTGTTTCTTCCCTGGGGCACAGTATGAGATCATCTGTGTATAGATTTCTCATATATTTAAGTCTCTGTGTTCTACAGCAAATTTTATGCCTCTGCCCAGCTGCTGATTCTTACACAACTTGTTTGATTTGATTGAAGTGGGCCGAGGGGGTTGAAGTTAATAATACAGAATGAGCAAGCACTAAAAATATGAGTACCCCAGCCTCAGTACTTTGCCTGAACTGAGAGCCACTTCTCAGCTCCTGAACTGCCACAGCTTGCAAACAGCAATCTAAGGCACACTGCCATTATTTTCCCTAAAAGAGCCACATTGTAAGACCTTGCTGTCTGGTTACTCCCAGCCTTGATGCCAGGCTGGGAGGTGTCCTACCATCCTTCCTACTCTTCTTATTTCCACCAAAGGAGGGAATGGTGATCACAGCCCAGTTGTGACATGATGGGCATCCACATGCCCCACAAGCTCCCTGACCCACACGCTGATACCACCCAGTACCACGGCAATACCTCTGATCACTGAGCCACCTCCTGAGCAGGCTGCAAGCGCTGCAGAGGTTCATTAGGGAGGAGAGTCTGAAAGATGGGTAGGAAGCAGTACCCTTTCATCTGTTAGTTTCTGTTCTCCCTTATTTGCCAGCAGTGACACTGAATGCTAATCAGATTGGGCTTTATCCAGCCTCAGGCTGCCATTTCCAGGTAATTAGTCCAGGTATCACTTAACTCTGACTTCTTCATATATCGAACAACTTTGGTAATCCATGGACCTTTCAGAAGTATGTCTGAGACCTGAAAATCTCAGTTACTGACGCATCTTATCTGTAAGTTATAGAAACAGTGCATTACTGTCATCATAACTGTAGCATGCTGCGTAGTACAGAATATCCTAATTGTGTAACTGAGAGGCTTTTTACAAGGGGATATAGGGATAGGACAAGGGGATATAGGGATAGGACAAGGGGAAATGGTTTTAAGCTCAAAGAGGGTAAATTTAGAAAAGTTATTAGGAAGAAATTCTTTACTTCGAGGGTGGTGAGACAGTGGTATGTGTTGCCAAGAGAAGCTGTGGCTGCCCCATCCCCGGCAGTGTTCAAGGCGTGGTTGGATGGGGCTTGGAGCAACCTGCTCTCCTGGAAGGTGCATCTGCCTTTTCTGATTGGAGCTACATTATCTTTTAGGTCCCTTCCAACCCTAACTATTCTATGATACTGTGTTTAGGAGCTGATTGCTTAGGAGTTGAGGCATCGCTTCAGCCTTGTAATAGGCAGAGGGTGGTATTCTTGAACTAATCTTCCATTCAGAAGCAAAGCTGAACACAGCAATGGCAGCATCAGCCTGTTCATTATTAGTAGCTGTTGCAAAACCCAGTTACTCTGTATCACATGGAATGCACTTTATATCAAAGTGCACATAGAGACTCACATTCTCTGCCTTCCCAAAGTAACAGATGCAGTGGTTAGTTTCGCTGTGAGCTTTCTTTTAATGGGAGATTGAACAAAACAAGAAACTGACAAAAAAGTACTAGCAAATCCCACAACAGCTGAGGCTGAGGGACCTTTCAAGTCTGTCTAGTCCAGCCCCCTGCTCAAGCAGGGTCAGCTAAAGCAGTTTGCTCAGGGCTGTCCAAGGATGGAGACTACAACCTCTGGGCAACCTTTGCCAGTGCTCGGTCACACGCACAATAGAAAAGTGTTTTCTTACGTTCTGCTGGAATTTCAGGACTGTGAGTTTGAGCCTCAGCAGGGCACGCACTTGTCCACTCAACGTTCTCTGAGTAATAAGCATGACTTTACAGAAAAGGCTCTCTGGGCAGTTACTTTTCCCTTCCATGCCCATTATCACTGCCTTGTTGAGGGACTGCACTGTCATAAATGCAGTATTTGACTCACGGTCCTTTCTGCTGTTGCCCCTGTCAGTTGCTAATGGCACATACTCCGAGCATATTGTGGGCAGTAGTTTTTGCTTGGTTTTCCTCACCATGTAATTAGTATTCCATTTCTTCACTCCCTCTGCAACATGGTTGATTTTTAGAGATCTCTCCTAGTCCTTATCTTGATCCATAAGCCTTTTGTTGAATTTCCTCTCCTCTGTCCAGCTGAGGAGCGGAGTGATAGAGCAGCTTTGGTGGGTACCTGGTGTCCAGCCAGCATCAACACACCAGGCATCATGTTCCACTGTCTTGCAACCTTGTGCTACAACACAGGGAATTTCAGTCTCTGTTCCAGTTGTGAGTCATTTCACCTGGTGTTGGGTCAGCTCTCTATGACAAACCCAACTGCCATCATCTCTTTTGCTTCAGCAATTATAAACCACCTCCTCTCAGTGGCTCCGTTACCAGCTCACCTCTTGACTCTCCCACTGCTGTTACCACTAACAGGGAATGGGGCGGGGAGAGAGGCTTACAATCAAGTCCATTCAGCCCTGCTATTCGCCTCCTGGAAAGAGGGTTTGGATGAGTGGTAGGACCCTCACATAGGGTCCGAGTCACCAGGTGAGAGTAGTACACAACACAGACCTTCATTCCAGCTGCCTCTCCCTTTTTATTGAGGCCAGCTTCCGCCTGTCCTCTTCCCCTCAACAGACCTTATGACACATCTATTCAAGGCCAGCCCTAAGAGTTCATAAAGTGACCACTTCATTCAAAGTGTATTAAATATTCTGCTAAAGAATGAAGATAGCAACATGTATTTAGGCCTACATCCAAAATAGAAATACCTGTTAATACAGAATCATGATGAGAGCAGTATGGATGCTGTTTATGCTGTGATGCTGACTCCTAAGGGCTTTCCTCCAAGTTCAGCAACAAACAGCACAAAGGACTCCTTTACTCTGGAGCCTTCCCCCCAGGCTTTCAGTGCCCAAATGTTAACAGTGAGCACCTGTGACCTTCTAAATTTTGTGTCTGTAAGTGCTACTGGGAAATTCCAAGCTATCGGATATATTGTAAAGCTTACTTTTCTGCGTATCAGGACATTTCCTTTAGTGGAATAAATTACCCTGCATTCACATGAACTTATTTTGCAGAAGTAAAAGGACTTTACCAAAGGTCACTGATACTGTACATATGGGCAGGGAAAATAACAGAGAGGGGCAGGCACTAAACAGATTCATAAAAGGCACATTATGCAAACAACAGTTAATAAGTACAATAGTCAGAGGTTCTGCTACAGCAAAATGACTGGCAACATTAACATTGCTACACTTACTGTGTTTTGATCATAGTAAAACTCTAGCTAGCAATAAGGTACTTATTACATCAGGTGGAGTTTTCTAAAGAACTAGTTTTCCAAGTATAAACTCCACAGAGCCAGATCTGGTTTGTCACATCCCATTTTTCAAATTGCTTTTCTAATTAAACAACTTCAGGAAATCAGTTCACTTTTTTAGAGCATAGCTTAGTGAAGTTTTGAGTGGCTGCCAGTTAAATGTTCATTTCTTGCATGCATAATACAGAAGCCAACGATATGCCCACCCCTACCCAAAGGGAAGCAATGCCAGGAAAGGCAAGTTCAGTGTTGCCTGATGCTGTGCCTGCACGACATGTGAACACATCTTCAGTCAGATGAAGAGCAGGGCTGAGCTAAGTCTACCAAGGGTCTCTTGTTGATTCTATGATTCTACGACTTACCTCTCAGTCGCAGCAATTGAATCACGAGGAGCCAGCACAGGTAGCACAGGGTCCAAGCTGATGTGAAGTGTTAAGTTAATACTTGCCACCTAAATAAACCCTGTCTAATTTTGAGAGACTGCAACTGTTCACAAGTACCCATTGGGTCAGCGCAAGCCACAGAGACTCAGCACCTCTGCAGATCTAGTGTCCTCTCTTTATATTCCTAAGCAGGGATTTGGAACCTGAACTTTAGGGAATTGGATTTGAAAATGCCTCTCGTAAATTTTTTAGTACTGTATACAGCTTAATGTAGAGGTTTAAAACTGTTACTTTGAGGAATGTTCTTGTTTAAGTAAATAACCATTTTATTATTGTGGTAAGTCACTTCCGACCTGTGTTGATGCTGATTAATGCACTTCTTAGGTGTGTGGCATGCACCAGAGGTGTCCATTAATTAGGGCTGCTGCACAGTCTGTTGTGTCTTATTGCTTAATTAATAAACATTAGCTAAGATATTGAACATTCCAAGGAAACTAGTATACTGATGAACAGATTGTGCTAAGAGCCTGGCTTCCTAATGTTCATGTGAGGAAAGGAAGATTTATATTCCATGCATTTGGTTTGTAGAACAGCTGTGAGTGAAGTCTACTGGGACACCTATTAGGGACCACTGTATAAATTAGTGCATGTTGCAGAACTGTGGTATTAGAAAAGAAAAAACAAAGAATATTTAATGGATTGGCATCAATATGCAAGAAAACTCCTGTGGGAAACAGAATAAAAGGCCAAACACTTATGAAAGTTTCTTGTAATAGTAACTTACCCTAAAATAGTAACTTACCCTAATAGTAACTTACCTTAATATAGTTCTTTCAACCCACAGATATCAAAACACTTGGCAAGCACCTGGAATTGGCTCCATACCAATCAGGCGTGAGCAGCTGTCTCTCCCTCCTGGTAGATATTCCAGATGTCAGCAGGACACAGGGACAATGTCCCTCTGGACTTTCTTCTGCCTCAGTCTCATTAAAAAAATCTGTCAGTTACCTTTTGAAAGCAAAAGTTTATGTTCCTCTTAATAATGAAGCTATCAGAAAGATTACAGCTCAATTTTCAGGGGCAGTTTTTGCCGATTTCCAAGTATTTTGAAACTAAACTCGTATCAATTTTATGTACAAGTCCTCGAAGTGTTGTTCGGGTAATTTTGTATTATCATTCATATTTAATAACAACACTGTCTTCAACCTTTACAGCTAACATCAGACCAAAAAAAATGGTAAAATGTATTTAACAGGCCTCAGTGTCTAATATCGTCTGTGTTCAAAAATGTATGAAAATAAGTGCCCCCTTTTTATAGAAGTAAAAGCATACGCATTAACAAGCATGGAAATAATTAGCTCTGTTAACTGTAAAAAACATTCCCTTTCCCTTATAGTTTGTATTCTTATCTGCTAAAACACAGTGCTTGTAAAGGTACACCCTGGCTATTTTACTCACATGAATGATGACCCACAAGACCTTCTAAGGAGTTTTAAAGTTACTGATCACTGAAAAGATACCAACAGCCTCTATCTCAGTGTTTGAAGGCGGCACACAATCCCTGCATGTTTTCCTCCTTTGATGCCCATCAAATGTTCATCACAAAACAAAAACTAGAGAGTAGTAACCAGCCTTTTTGTTAGCAGACTCGGGGATTCATTTGCATAGGAACTATGCTGATGCTGCTGTTCTTTCAGGTTCAAATAAATGGGACATTGATTTGCCAGTGTGGAAAGCATTATGCCAATTGCTAGCGCTGTTGCTATATCCCCCTTCTAGATACAGACATTTAGACCATTTCACGATTCATGTGGTGCTTCTTCAACCTTAAACTGACAAGGAAAAAAGATGTTAACATGTAGAAACTTTACATATTGTATAATACACAGTTTTATATTACCAAGAAAAATTCAATGCTTCTTTAGGTATATGGATATCTAATTCATCTGTTCAGAGATAGGTGCTATGCAAGTAGCAAAATGGGAGCTAAAATAAGAAGTAAATAGGGAGCTAAAACGCTCTAATTCTTCCTTTGAGACTTGATTACCATTGCAATACTAGACACTTAGCACAGTTTTACTCTTGTTTCTTAGACTCCAAAAATAATACTTGTTTCACAAGGGATACTAATGAGGCGATAGTTGCAGTTTATTTCTAAGATGTGCTGGTATTAATGAGCAATTATAATTATCCCAGTACCAGCTGGCATTTCTCTTCATACTGAAATGTTCCTTTTGAACACAAGAGGAAGCAAATGCACTGTAACTTCTTTTTCAAAGATCCGGTAGAACAGAGTGTGTCAGAGAAAATGTCATGTCTGTAAAACTGGGGTTGCTTTTGGGTTTCTTCCTGAATAAATTACTGTAGAAAAACCTCATCAGCTCTATTGTTGTGTTGAGCAGATGCCATATGTCTCATAAAAGTAGAGAAGCTTTCCTTATGCCTTAAAACCAAAATACATTTCATGAATTCATTTTTAACAGGTATAGTTAAGTATAAAGACGAGAATAGCTGCATTTCTGGGCTGCTGAAGATTGCCTCTTCAGTGACAAGTATCAACGAAGCTATAACCCACACTGTAACAAGCACCTATGTTTTATGAAGCCACTTTTGACACCCTGCTTGAGATACGTGGGCTTTGACAGTTTTGTGAATAACATTTTGTACACAGAGGGTTGAATTTCACCCATCCTGAGTCCCTAACAGGATCAATCTAGAGATCATATTCAGCATCAGGAAGCAAGCCTTTGGAGGGAATATTTCTGTGCAATCTCATGGTATTTTTTCCTATGGCAGCTGTTTCAGCAGTCCAGATTTTGGACCATTGAAGTAAATCCCAGGGAGATCAACAAGTAGCCAGAAAAGCAGGTGGAAGGATTATCATATTGACAAATCATTTGCTGCTAGATATTACTTCTGTATGTGCATGCCTAGGCCTGTCTGCACATATGTGATCTGTCAATGCTGACGTGCACTAAAAATCCAGAGATCTCAATGGCAAGTATCACTGCCTTTGGAGTAGCCTGTGCTTCCTGCTGCTGTCGCTGATGGGGCTGAAACTTTACCCTATGCAAACCCAATTCCATGCTGTTTTGCAAGCACTTGTTTTTCATGCATAGGTGTTTCTGCCAGGATACAAGAGGACTATACACTGTAGGACCAAATCACCTCATTTGATAAAACTAGAAACCCAGCTGCGTACTGCTACAAGAGTCTCGTTCCATTTTCTACCATGCTATGAAAGGGAGCTAAGGTCCTAATGTAGCTTCATTACTCTTATTTATTTGCATAGTGCTTGCAGCATAAGCATTAGGCATTGCTAAACTGAACCCACAACATTAATTCAGAATTCAAAAAGAGAACAAGGATATATTCCAGGATAATAAGATTGAATATATTGAAGCTACAGCTAGTGCTATAAAACATTGATTTGATGTAAACAGTTTAATGCACCCCTTTCCAGCTGCATTAATATGTCTGCAGCATGTATGAGAATGATAAATGTCTCCTTAAAGCAGAATAGGTATGAATGCAGTAGGTATGTTTCTCACAGCTGCAGTGTGTTATTATAAATATTGTGTACAGTCATTTGTTCTTCAGAGAACATTTAGCATTGGTTGAATTTTTACATGGAAGGGATATGTGTTTGTGGTGGGGTTGGTCTTTCTCCTAGCTTTGTTTTTGATCAACCGCTTACCTTTCTACTCTTTTATATACAAGAAATCATAGACTCATAGAATAGTTAGGGTTGGAAAGGACCTTAAGATCCTGACTGTAATTCCTGTCATCCCCACTACTACTATCACTCATTGCGACCCTCCCTCTTGTTTTTTGAAATCTTACATAGAATGAATCCAGACAGCTTATCATGGACCTTACCTACTTTGCTACTTCCTATCACACATTAGGACATTAGGGCTGCCAATGTCCTTTTCAGGCAATGTTTTTTGGTGTACTAAAAACAAGCCTCCCTTCAATTCTGATCAAATGTGATTTTTCATACACATGATTTATCTGTGACATCAGATCTGTTTTTTTCCACATCCTGCCTAAGCCTGTTTTCACATTAGCTGAACCTAAAAGTTACCATATACATTTTAGGGTATATAGTAACATCGTAATTTTACTAACTCATAACCAGCTTGGACATCATAAGCATCGTGATCACCAGAAACATATTATGACCTGGTAAATTTGCCTAGTGCTGTAATGTGCATTTGTAGTGCTTAATTATATTGTGACATTGCCACACACTTCCCCCAGTGAAGTCCACACAATGCACAAAGTGAGGGTAACTGTGCCATTAATTCTTGTCACTGGTTTCTAATTGTCAACTTTACACTGTCCTTTCAGCATTTAATTCTCATGCCCAATAATTGCATGTGTTATATTTCTTTAGGTTATACTGTCTATTGAAGAAGGCTACAGGCTTCCAGCTCCCATGGGCTGCCCAGCTTCTCTGCACCAACTAATGCTTCACTGCTGGCAAAAGGAGAGGAACCACCGTCCAAAATTTAGTGACATTGTCAACTTCCTAGACAAACTGATTCGCAATCCCAGCACCCTTCATACTCTAGTGGAGGATGTACTTGTGTGAGACCCTTTTTGGTACTTTGTATAACACACAGTGGCTATCATTGGATGATTTAGGGCATGAAGTAGAGGCAGGAGAGAGCCGCAAAGTTCTGAATTCACAAAGTTATGGGGTTTCAAATAACTTTAAGCCACTTTTAAGGCTTGCTTTTTTGTTAATACGCTGTGGTGTAAGGACTCTCTCAAGTCATGTAAATTACATTAGGTATTTTTCTTCTCTTTATTTTTGTCTGAGCTCTGTGTGCTCTGTCCTTAATCTTTGAGAATCTCTGGGTTTTTCTCGGTGCTTCTATGTGTTTGTGTTCTCTTTGTAATGTTTCTTTTCCTCTATTCAAACAGCCTGTCTCTTCATCTGACAGAGCTCAAGCAAATTCTGAACTGTCTTGGAGTAATTTCCTGCAGAAAGTAGCTGTGTCTTAGCTTGCTAAATCTTTCTTTATCTGCAGAAGAATGGCAACAGTGAACAAATAAGAGATTATGCTGTTACCATTCCACAACGAATTCTTGATACTGTCGCCCAAAGTTTTTTTCCGTTAATAATATTACAGAAATGTATGCAGCCACAGGAGAAGTAAGGCTGTGGTGGGAGAAGCTGTCAACTTTTGCATGCTTATCGATCCAAGCTATCCCTGTATATCAGCTGAAATGGCTGAAGGTCCAGGTGGCATCAGTCTATTCATTAGCTGAAATTCACCTTCAGGTAAAGGTGTTTTGATGAAGACCTGCATAGTTTTTTCTCAGAAATTTAGTGGGTTTCTCCATCTTTCTGTTTTAGTTGCACTAGTATTAAGGAAAAGACCTGAAACAGAAACAGGACTAAATTAGCTCCTTCATTTTTATTTGCTGCTCTATATAATTCTATGTAAAAGCAAAGATAAACAATTACATTTTTTTTGCTCCTTCTAATATTAGTTTTAGGCTTTTAATCTAAGTGTTCCCATTGCATAATGGTGTAGCAATAAGAAGCCATTTCAAGTGAGGTTTTTAGTAGATACATGTGAAAATCATTTTGCGGTGTTGTAATGTTTTTAGATTTTATCTCATGTTAAATTCTGTTTGTCCTTCATTTGACTAGTGTATTTACAAATTATGATAGTCCTAAACATGTAAGATCTGTAAAGAAACACTCTGTGGGAACAAAAATAAAAGCAGTGGGAGAGCTTTGTTCCTCAGGTTGTTACTGAGTTGCAATGGTTTAAAAGTATGTAGTGTTTAAGTAGTGCAACTTGGCAGACTGACGTGATTCTTCAGTTACAGACAATGGGTTAAAGAGATCCTCAGTTAATGCTTGACCTTTACAGCTCAGGCTTTTCTCTCATTCCTTCTACCTTTTAATGAAAATAATGCCTACCAGAGTAAGTTGTCGTATTTTGTACTGCTTTGGTAACCTTTGCCTTTTCTTTTTACAGAATGCCAGATTCACCTGGTGAAGGTCCAGAATACCCTTTGTTTGTTTCAGTCAGTGACTGGCTGGACTCCATAAAAATGGGTCAGTATAAAAATAACTTCATGGCAGCAGGTTTCACAACTTTGGATATGGTCTCAAGGATGAGTATTGAGTAAGTATGTGATCTATTATCCCTACAGTGATTAACTGATCTGAATTTGTTTGGATGCTGCAGTGACATAATTACAATGATGTTTGGAACAGTGCTTTCATTTCCTTTCCTCCTTGAAGCTAATAATAGACAAATACAGGTTTTTACCAAAACACCACTGGAGAAAGATATGATTGAGATACGCAGAATGCAGTTTTATTCTGTGACCAAACCAAACGCTACCAAAGGCAGGCAGTGAACATCCTGAGATGTTCCTTGGGGAATCAGTTCTGACCACTGAAATCCGTGGCAAAAATCTTTTCTCACTTTGCTATTAACATCATCATGCCTATATCAGTCCTCATGAGGCAGTCGTTCCACTCCTTGCTGCCCTTCTGCAACCGTCTCTGACATTACTGTATAATTTTTGATATGAAAATCCCGCACTCAGTATATCAGGGGTTTGGGCAAACTGGGGACTAACATGGTATCATAACAATATGTTATGTTTTGCCCTCTATCCCTTTCCCATGAATTCCTAATCTTTAATTTGATGCTAGGACTGTCTGTATTAATACTGGTAATGGTCAGTTATGATTCAATAATTTTACACATGAGGTTAGGACCAGTTTTGTCCCATGTGTATTTCTTTACATTCACCTCCATTAGATTTCATTTGCTGCTTTATGGCATTGTCGCTTAGTCTTGTAAGATCCTTCTAAAACTCATCACAGCTGCTCCCATCCCTTACTACTCTGAACAATTCAGTCTCCTCAACTGACTTTTTCACCTCTGTGCTCACCACTTTTTCCAGACCATTTACTGATTTCTTGGACATAACCATTCAATATTATCCCAGTATTGATCCCTGTAGGTTTCTATTGATTACTACGTTGTAAAACTTGACAATTTACCCCTAACCTCCTGACTTTAAACCAGTTAGTCACGCAAAGACTTTCCTATGCCATAGCTCCTTATTTTCTTCATAAAGCTTTGATGATGTTTCTTCTCTAATGCTTTTGGAAATCCGCGTGGGGTGTAGCAAATTAATTGCCTTCATCCGTATGTATGCTGACTCCTCCATTGAAAACAAGTAACTTTCTAAAACAGAACTTTTCTTTTCAAAAGCCATAGTGACTCAAGTGGATAATTCACCCAAGCATCCAATAATTCTGTACTTTACTGTCGTTTCCATTATGCCCTGTAATGATTTCAGACTCACAGGTCTGTGGTTCCCCAGCTCTCCCCTGGAAACTTTTTCTTTAGTCTGGCACCACTCTCCATGCTTCAGGCACTAAGAACTTTTTAAGCATATGGAACACAGCTGATAACTCCCTCTCACATCCCTGTTAGTAATTCCACTGTTTCATCTTTAAGCTCTTGTAAAACTCTTGGCTAAACGCAATATTGTTCTGGAGGTGGGTTGTTGCTTGGTTTTTCAGTTTGTCCTATAACCCCTCCTGCAATCACTTCAGTGTCATCCATATCCTCTGACAAGTGCCTATAAAAGTTCTGGCACAGGAGTCACTTCAATTTCTTTCATAGTGAATATCAGCTCAAAAATCAGTTTAGTCTTCCAACAGTGGCCAGTCTTTCAGTGCTCTTTTATATCCATCATTAGACTCTACAGACACTCTGGCAGGCTACTTGTACCTAGTGAGTTTGCCAAAAGGTTTATTATGAGTTTTATTAGGTGTTTCTTTCTTCTTCTTCCTCTAGTTCTTTTTTCACCTGCTTTACTGTGCTTTTACAGATAATCTCTCTAAGGTTATCTTCCTTTCTACTTTCTTTAGATACCCCTTGAGCTTTTTGAATGATCCCTTCTTTCTCCAAATAATCTCCATTACCCTAGGCCTGCTGGCTTCTTTCTGAACTCTATCAGACCTTCCTTGATAAGTATTAAGCATTTTACTTGCATTTCTAATACCACTCCCTCTGTAAAGTTTTTATTCTCTTGTCTAACTCTGTTTTGATTCTAAGATGCTAAATATTTTTGCATATTCCCTGCTGATCCTAAGTGTTGTGTATCGTCCACCATGTGGATGTTAAGCCTAAGTACATAATAGTTGCTGCTATCCAGTGGCTCTTTATCAAGAGGATACAGAGGCAGGTATCTTGCACTGCAAATCTGAAACCCATAAAGGTCGTGCTTCATCCTGTAAGCTCCTTTACTAGCTATATTGTCAAACAGTTTTTGAGGATATCTATACAGGCAATGTCTGTGCTATTCCCCAGTGTGGGATTTGCACAATTGACAAGGCATATCTGAAGCTTCCTGCCCTTGCCACCTTTGTGATCTTTCTCAGCATCTTGCGGTTGGTGATGTTTAGAGAACAACTGAGTGGATTGTGCTGGATGGTGAGGGCTGTTGACTTCATTCCTGCCAAAAAGTCGAGCTCAGTTGTTGAGCTACCCACTCCAGGGTGCAGGTCTAGATGAGATGAAGGGACAGTGGGAGGGAAGTCTGGGTCAAGCTGGAAGATTCACTGGTATTCTGATCTTTTAGAACATCTCTCACCACTACTGTTAGGGTTAGGGTTTCTGATTCCCAAATCATTGGAAGCACAGCCTTTGTTATTGCCACTTCAGAGCTGCAAGAGTGAGTGTATCAGCCCCACTCCTTTGCAAGTATGAGTGGGAAACATTTGCTAATAACGCGTTACTAAAAATGGGCTATTAGATCCCACCTCTTGGGTTCTTCCTCAAGATCTGGAAAAATGATTTGACCATTAATATAACAAAAGGACCAGTGCTCTAACTACAAAATTTCCTTCCTTTTTTTTTTTTTTTTTCCCTTAAATGCCTTTCTTTAAAAAATCGGAATTGAGCATTTGCAGCTTTCTTATGTGTCCCAGACCGGAAGGTAAACTGTCCTGAAGAAGAGCAACTCATATTTATACTCTTTTGTGTACAAAAGAGTTGACTTTACTTGCATCCAAGCTGAAACTTTTTGTCTTGCAGTGACATTAGAAGAATTGGAGTTGTACTCATTGGACACCAGAGACGAATAGTCAGCAGTTTACAGACTTTGCGGTTACACATGATGCACATACAGGAGAAAGGATTTCATGTATGAAAGTACTAGAATCAACTGTGTTTTGTGCCTCAGCATTTCTAAAATGGAAAATATTCCCAATCTTCCCTTCTGCTCTTCCTAACTTCAAGAACTGCAGTCTCCTGTTCCGACTATAAAAGTACTTCTATGTTAATGCTTCCAAACTGGAATTTTTAATCACACTGCATAGCTCCTCCACCAGTTATCTGCCAATAAAATCCTGGCCTACTGCAAGACTTTTGCTACACATTGATGAATAACTCAGCATGGATGTGTAACTTTGTATAACAGTATTTGGGAAACTTTCATGAACTTCTTTGAAAGTAGTAATCTATTTGGCCTGGTGTGGCTTCTTTATCGATGTATTTAGAGTTTGCTGGTAGATCAAAAAGTATTTGACTTCTTTCATGTTCTGTGACCATGTAACTTCCAATACCAAATGTGCAATCAAAAGAAGTTTGACATAACTATTTATTTTATTTCTTAACTAAATCCAAATGTATGGGTCCTATCATTGTATTACTTTATAATACTTTGAATGCTGATAAGCTGGTGCCTCAGAACATTAATATTGTTTGCAGGAATGATTGATTTTATGTAGTGAATTTTCATTGTGTGAACAATCGGGAGGATAGTGAGAGAAATCTGTTTGAAATCTTCAGGTCCTTGATTTTTAATTACTTTAGCACTTGACACTTTTTATGCTTTAAATTTTCAAGTAGGTTGGGAAACTTGTTCATCCTTGGGATTCTTCACCATCCTAGAACTTCATTTTTAGCCTTTGTAATTTTTTTTCTTAAATGCTCAGCATTTGCTTCTACCATGTGGCAATTATTCACTGGAAAACTGACTGTAATGTTTCCATAACCACACGTGAAACATGTTTGTCAGCTGTATTGTGGCCACGTAGACTTTGGAAAGCTTTCTGTTCTGAAAGTGCAGGCCTCTGCTGCTTGAACTAAGCGTAACTTCCATCAGTGGTAGTAGACCTTAGAAGGCCAGCCGTCAGTGGAGTGATGTGCTTATTCCCATGGGAGCAGACCCGCCATCTCATCTTCCAGTTGAGGACAATGGTACAACCACCAAATTGTGCTGGAAGTTACACGCAGCAGTGTGCATCTACCTTGCACGTAGGCAGGAAAGCAGATGTAGGACAGCAGTGTAATAATATGTTGCCTTGAGCCTACTGACTGCTTTTAGTAGTGAAAACCAGACTGCTGAAATGGAGCTTTGGTTACTATAGGCTAGATCTTCATTTAGTACAGGTATGTAAATGACATCAAGACAGTTACCTTTAGAACCTTTCAATAGCCATATTCACATGCAAGAAAATGTCCATAAATGCCTAACATAGTATTTGTACCTCTCTAAGACTTACAGCTTTTATGTTTTATTCAGACAACTTACACAGACGTGCTGGGCTACGTTTCCAAATTTCTGCATGGGATTTGCGCTACTGAGGACAGGGGAACAAGCCCATGTCTGCGCACAGTAGAAGTCATGTGCAGACCTACATGCATGTCACATGTCAACTGGGTGCACATGCTTTTGTTGATTTATACATAGTGTGAAAGATGTTTTCGAGTTATGTGGCATTCCAAATATACCCAAGCATTACAGTTCTTCCATTAAAATGTGCATTTGGGTAATTAGTATAAAATATGTGTATATCAAAATGAACTACTTCATGTAATCATAGTGATATTTACTGCTTAATTCGCAGCTTCTAAATCAAAATATATTTCCTAACTCTTGGAAAAGGCTGCCATTGTGTATTGGTGGCAAAGAAGGAAAATCGGAAAGCAGCTCAGAAAAGGTTATGCTTCCAACCTTGCATGTCACAAAGTAAGACATGCTAGGCCCGAGTCACTTTTGTCACTTTATGGTGGAATAGCTGCGTTCATTTAAGAGGGATAACAGTAGTGCAAGAAGCAAATTTTTCCTTCTTTTGTTAAAAAAAAAAGCCAACCCAGATTTAACTGAGGAGCAAGTTTTCCAAAGATAAGGATTCAGTAGGATCTACAGTGCCGATACAAAGAGCTTGTTTAAAGAAGGGCAGTTCCAGTGCTATGCGAGCTACAAAGGTAATTTTGCCGCTACGAATAGCCTTGCTGAGCTCAACAGGACTGTCTAAGCATGTGTGTTTTGCGGGATCACAGGTGGGGAGAAAAAAACATTTGTTCTTTCCTGTGACTGTCACTTCAAAAATTTCTGCCCCAATTCCACATCTGAATAATTTTCTGGGAAAGGTTCTCTCATGGAAAAAAAATCATGCTTACCTGAAACCTTTTGGAGTAATTTAAAGGTTGATTTTCCTTTATAATTTTGTTATCCATTTTGCCTGTCATTGCTTCCATGGTCAAAATTTGTGGAAGTAGCCTCTCTCACAATTAAATACATTATCGAGGAGGTATGAGTCTGTTATTCATTAATGGGGTTTCAAAATGATGCGGAAGTAATCCAAAGTAATCCAAACCATGTATGTGCACTTTTAGACTCTCCTTTGCATGAGGATGCAGTGGCATGTTATCTGCACGCAACCTGGAAGTTAATTTCCAAATTTCTCACACTACTGAAAATACATTTTCAACAGAAAAAAGAATTAAAACGTACATTAATCAGATATGTTTTTATATAAAGAAGAGTTGAGGTAATGAGACAGGAAAGAACAAAGGATTCTTTGGGTAAGGATATTTATTAGAAACATTGTAAATCCAGGCTATTTTGGGTTTATACAGCTTGTTTTTTTGTTGCTGTGGTGTGTTATGACACTTTTATAAGAGTTAGCTTGATCAAATTTATATTTCCCCCACTTTGGAAGCCTTTTATTTGCTCTTGCTCTGATTCCAAACCTACTTTTGGTTTGTTTTGGGTTTTTTTTCCTATTTTTGTTTTTTTGTTGTTGTTGTTTTTTATTTTTTTTTTAATTTAAAACCAGCAAACAACAGGTATTACTTTTCAAACGTGAACTTATTTCTGTGCAGGCCACAAATGCATATAAGAAATGAGCGTAGCTTTCTCTGTTACTTTTTTTCGAGTGAAAATTAGCTGTATTTAGTTATCCCGCATATTGCAGGGTGCAGTTAAGAGTTTAAACATACTGAATTTAAGTGAATCGAGTAGGCTGTTCTGGGGAATCTGGCCCACATTGCATAGTGCTTTGTGACTAAACTGAAAGTTTACAAAATACAGTGTGCATTACAAGCAAGCAAGGAATAAAAAGAGCATTATAATGTGGACAGAAAGAAATAGCTCTTAAGTTATTTACAGGTATTATCAACATGTAGATTTTTCTCACAGATCTGATCATAAGTAATCTAGAATTAAATCCATCCATACCGCTACTCATGTACCACTTGAGCCTCCAAAACATAGATTAAGTGAGGGCTTTGACTACTAAGCAAGACCAACTTAGTGTTTCTGGGCCAACAAGTGCACTGCCCCAGCTTTCCATCATGTGCCAAACACAGTGCTTCTAAAGCTGACTAACAAGCAACTTGGATATCCATGCAATCAAGTGGAGTGGTCATCTGACATGGAAACCATATCAGGCATCCTTACTCAATCTATCCCCTCTTGTCAGTTAGACATTTGTGTGTCAGTGAGACCTACTGGGAGGAATTATTCTCACCAAATGCAGACACGATTATGGAGGTCTCCATCTGAACTCGTCATCTAAGATTCCGTTTTAATCAATGAAGAGAAGTGGTCCCTTGTAGGATGTAACTCATCTGATAAATGTAATTATTTCTCAGATTAATTGTACCAAAGAAGCACTGTGTCTCTGCATTCAAAGAGATCAAAATCACAAGCTCATATCCAGGCATCTGTGCTTGGTCAATTGAATCTCGTGCATTGACTGTAATCAGTCATTATGCTGAACCTGTGAGAAAGAGAGGAACTTATGCATAATGTTGGTGTTAAAACTGAAGAAGTAACAGCAGAAGGTTTAGTAATTTTGCTCATGAGGTGTCTGCATATTGGAATTACTGAGAAGCAATGAGACTCCATGAGATGAAAGGAAGAGAACTGAGCTAAGTACTTTAATTTTTTCTTAAACAAATGTTACCCTTTTTTTTCCCATGAATATAAATTCAGTGTCTGTCCAGTAAAAACTTAGACACGTGCTATGCTTTAAGACATCAAGCCAAGACTTTTTTGCATAAGGCAATCTTTAATTAAAAATAGTGCACTCAGTAAATTCAAATAAATTGGTTGCTCTGGACAATGCAGTTGTGTCCAAAATTGTATTAGGTTATTAGCTGGATTATTCTGACATGGAACTTAAAGGCTGTAGTACTTTGATTTTCCTGTATTTTAAGACTGACTTTCAGTTTCCCATTTTTTATATGATAAGCCTAATACTGGGCCCCATGAATTTCTTTTTCAGTGCAAACTCATACAGTATCCAAAGGTAGGTCATAAGTAACATACAGGTGGCCTTTATTCAGACAGAGTAGAGATTTACTATGCAGAATGGCTTGGACAGTGGAGGTGCCTAGTAAGACTGTATTAACAACAGCAATTTCCGTATTAGAATGACCCCATGGGACCATCTCAGCCACCATGATAAAGCAGCATAGAGCGTATTTAGCTTGTATTGAAGACCAGCTGATAAATATCAGCTCACACCATTGCTAATGGAAGCATGTATTTAGCTGTTTTAACTCAGCTGATGGAATGGTTATATGGACACGTTGTGGCAGCTGAGAAGTTTTCTCTTATGAACACATGTAGTGTAACTGCCCCATCATGGGCTCAGTCTATCTTGGAATATGTCCAACAGAAAGTGAAAAGGAGGATTCTCTTCTGATGCAGTCCAACGCATCTTTTAGAGTACAAAAATTGGAGTCATAATAAAAAGTCTGTCTTCCATTGCATCTTCTAGCAAAAGTATCAAAAATAGAGATACTTCACTTATGGTATTGCACATGGTTGAAGAGCGCTGTATTCTGTTATGTAGTTTTCCTCCAGAATACCCTTGTTCACCAACTGTAATTGATCTTCCCGAATAAATGGCAAAGATAATATTTTAAATTTTATTTTTTTTTATAATGTTGCTAGTATTATTTCTTGAGAGTGAAGGAAAGATGCGTTGGTTTGGGCTAACACTTAGTGATCTTTAAGTCTCCTGGAGAGACAAATGA
Organism: Psilopsiagon aurifrons; assembly: GCA_025447955.1. NCBI lineage: Eukaryota > Metazoa > Chordata > Aves > Psittaciformes > Psittacidae > Psilopsiagon > Psilopsiagon aurifrons. The sequence continues at coordinate 63,060 of JAOEHY010051240.1, forward strand.
ATCAGTACTGAAAAGGAAAAAGATTGTTAAAGCCAAGAACAATGGAAAAAGGAAAAACCATTCATATTGTGCTAAAGAGCTTTAACAAAAGACCCAAAAGAGTTGCATAAGACAGTTCCATGCATTTACAGTATATCATGGTAGAAGATAATTGTGAGCTGCGCATCCATGAGTGCTATATTGTTCCTCAGATTGTGGACCAGGACATGTTAAGCACATTATGGATATAAAGTATTTGTCTATGTATACATAAGGAATTGTAAATATAATGTATATTACAATGTCTAAAATTTTTCAAACCTGCAGGAATAATTACCTAACTTCCAATAATGCTAATGGGGTAGATCTGCTCCACTGGCTTTTAAAATTCTTAATGGCATGCACTGTATGTGTACAGTACTTCCCAAACTTCCTTGGTTCGTTATCTGGAAATGGACAGCCTCTCTTCTCCCCCACAGGCAAACTGGCTTACACAAAGCTGCGTGGTCACCTGATGCTGACCCTTCTACCAGCCCCACACCAAACCTACTGATTTGTTTCCATACAACTAATGGTTGTCGAAATCATCAGTGATCATAAAGGGGAAGCAAGGTGCTCATGAGCCAGCATTATCTAGTAAGATGTAGTCCATACTACAAGAAGTTTTAGTCCCTCTGCTGAAGTCGCCAAAGATGCTTAACCAGTATTTTCTTGTCAGTAGCCCTTGATAGGCACTTATTAGGACAAAAAGAGGGGAATTTTCAAGGGAATATGAATAAGGATAAACCAGTGTATAGTATAAAAAGATACGCTGAATTTTAGACAGGAAAGCCAACAAACATCATTGATGAAAAAAAAATGAGGTTAAAAAATGGATTAGAATTGAAATATATTTCCATATTTTACATGTAACACCAGTTCAGTATAATGTGTGTGTTTGTGTCGCTTAATTCATATAAGAAGGTTAATTAAAAACTGGACTACTTACACATGTGGAGTTAGGCATAAAGGACTTGCAAATCAAAGTCCCTATAAAATAATTGTAAGGCGGCAAGAGATAACATATTCTGTAATTTTTTACTTCAGTGGCACATACGGTTTCCTATGTATATTGTGAGGAGATATTGGTGACTTCTTCATTTGGGAAATACTTCGTGTTTTGGGGAATATTCATCTCTAACGTGCAGGTCAGCAAGTGATTACAATTTGTATCCTAATCTTCTTCATTATTGGTAATTCAACGAAGAAGTGCCAAGCAGCAGCATCTATGTTGGCCGGTAGGTAAGCCAAAATCCTGGGACTGAAAATTCACAACTGAAAGAGAAATCTAGCTCTCTCTATTCTGAACTGTGTGATACCTGTGAATGATGAAAAAGTACCCACTGAAACAGTCTAGGCAGTATTTTCATAGTGTCATCACCACATAATGCTCTGAAGCTCCTCTACAGCACTGGTAGGAAAAAAAATCTATTTGCTGGTTTTCCATGTTCTAGACTCTGATCAAAAACCAGGTACAATTGTCATCATTTAGATCAGAACCTCCAGTGGACACAATTTTGTAACTGAAAGGCTACTTGTTCTTGTTGTATATAGGCTTTTCTTGAGAAGAACCTACATAAACAGTAAAGAGTAGAGCTACATAGTTAAGAGTGGCTTGCAAACTGTTTTCAGTTATCCTTCATTCAGACTGAGCTCTACTTGAGAATGATTAAAACGCAAAAAGCAAAACAAAGTATTTCTATTTTTTTTTAAGAAGCTGAACGCTCTGAGCTGTGTAATTTACCAGCACAGTCCCTTTATGTACAAAAGGATTAGCTGAAAAAGACAAAGTGTAACCAATGTGTCAATGCTGTAGATTATTTTAGTTACTAAAACCAAATTCACAAGTTTCACTATTGTCTTGGGAAGGTCCAGTTCTAAAACACATGGTATTCCCAAATCCTGCTGAAAAATTTTAATACACTTCTTGATGGACTAATTCCTTGGGCAATGATGTAACCATGAGAAATTAAATGTTTCCTTGTCAACAGGCACAGTCCTTCTGCAAACAAAATTCATGAGTTTGTTACTTTGGTGGTGGTGGGATGAAGCTCTACATTATACACACTGTAGGGATTCAGCTCTCCAAACAAGACTTTCCTTTCCTGCATCCCACTACTGTCATGGTTGATTTGTTGTTAAAGTACCAGCACTTCTTAGGACACATGCTGTCTTGTCATCCAAATGTATTGCTAAAACTTTTTGCTAGTTTTAATTTCTCTGTTGAGAACTTTGTGTTAAGATGGAGGTTGGTGCTTCAGGGCATGATCCAGAGTCAGTTAAATCCATAAGAATGCGTCAACAGTCTGAAACAGGTTTTGGATCAAAGGTTTCTATAGATTTACATGGAATGGATGGCCTCATTTAATAGGATAGAAGACAGTGCACTGAGTATAGAAGACAAGGCTACTACCTCAGGGATGTGAAACAGATTATGGTTACCTCCCACATGGCAGAGCTGAACTGCAGTGTACAAAAGGTGGTTGCTGCACAGTTGTTTTGTCTGGAATGGGCTGTCATCTCCGAGTTTGGAATAAGTTAAAATGACCTACATATCTAATAGAGATTCTAACAGAAATGGTTTTGGCTAGTTTGTTGGGGTTCTTTAACAAGAAAATTTACCAAACACTTGGATTTCAATTCAGGATAGAACCATAAACAAACAAACAGGACCTACAGAAAGCATAGGATTTGTCTATCTTTTTTCTTTCCTAAACATATACCATTATGCAATATGATCTCCCCTTCATAATAGAAGTTTTAGCTGATGATTTGCCTATTTGAACAAGCTGTTTCATCCTCCTAGTGCACTGCAGTGTAAGTTCTGAGATATGCCAGTTAATGTAAGGCACAGTAGCAAACAAAATAACTTAATGCCCTCCTAGTGGTTCTGCTTATTGGTCTCTGTCATTAATTCCCTATCTCAAGAAAACCATCCTACTGTAAGGTTTCTGACATGTAAAGGTTTAAGCATTTTAAAGCTTATGGCCATGGTTCCCTATCTGCCTTTCCCTGAGAAACAGGTTTGAGTTGACAGTATAGCATTTTTAATACCATTTATTTTGCAGCAGTTCCTTCTCTCAATTTTTATATATAAGGTAGAGAAGGTAATTTCAGATTAAAATGGGAATCGTTTCTTGGTTAACTTAGGTGAAGGAACTGAATCCAGTCGGTACTTCAGTTACGTTGCTGTTACCTAAAGCCCTGCATCTGCTTCTGTTGAGGCCGATGTAAAAAAATACAGACTAAAAAAAGGCTTTGTTCTTGTCTGTTGCAGTGTAACTCTGAATGACGTTGGTACAAATGACAGGTACTCTGCATTTTTCAGGATTGCATCTGCAGTTTCACAAGGGGAAAAGAAATCTTTAAAAGATCACGTGAAACCCTGCTTACTGAAAGGCAACAGTTTATTTGCTAGCAAAGCAACCTTCATTGATCAAGTTGGAATTAACTGGTTTAATTTTGTCATCAGGATGTTTTTGGGCTTGTGTTTTTTTGAACAAACTGCTATGACATACAAAAAAATACAAGAAAAATATTTTACTACCTTCCAAAAATTAGCTTTGATTTACTCTTGGAAGATAACTTGGTTGTTATGTTTTCTCAGGATATCCTCTATCTATTTCTGTGTGTTGGTTTTAAAGATATCTGAATTAAAAGAGGTTTTAATCTCTTCTGTGAAATTAGACTGTACACAACCAATTATGACTGCTCTGCATAGTTTGCTGTTCTAGCATAGCCATAAAATGTATCAACGTATGTGTGTATATATTAATGACTATTTGATATCAGACACTTTAGATTATATATTTACGCAGCCATGTCAAAACTTTAAAGGTAGATGGCTTCAAAAGTAATGGCATAATCTTAATACTTGCAAACTATCTTCCAAGCAAACCGTGGCCTCAGCACAGATCTCTCATCCTTACCAGAAGTCTGAAATACACCTTTTCTTTAAAGAACCCAAATTACATTCGTTTTGTCATTGCTTGTTTTCCTCTTACCAAGATGTATTTAAATAATGACAACTACCTGTGACTCAGTCTTCACCATTCATCTCAGAGAAAAGCAGCCTTGGTACTGTACCTCTAAGTTGTATCCTCATTGGTCTGAACTTGTGTCGCATTGCACACAGCGAGCACGATCTACTCATTCTGAAAGACTGAACATTTCACAGCTGGTATCGTTGGTTTCCCCCTGGGACTGCCTCACTGTTCAGAATGACTTTTCTTCACGTAATATATCCCTTGTACATGTTCCCACTGCATTTTTAATTTCTGCCTTTTTGCCAGTTTATAACAGTATTGTAGGAATAGCCATGAAATAAAAAGCTTAATGTACTGATTTGCAGTCCCAAGGGGAATTTACATTAGAAGTGAAGCTGTTATTATTTTCTGAAAAGTGGTGTTATCTTCCTTTTTATTATTATTATTCTATTCCTATGATAATATGATGTTCCATGTAAATTTTCATGTGCTGGCATGCCTACAAGTTAATAGTGTAATAGAATGCTCAGCTCTCAACATTAGGGTGTCTTTAAGGTGAACTGCATTACACATGCCATCTCTCTGCAGAAAGAATATGGGGTTTGGCAAAGCTACCTGCTGAGCAACATAATAAGATTTTTGTACAAAGTACAAGTTACTGATTATTATTGTATTTTATTTTTCTATGATTTCCTAAGAGGCATTATCAGGTCTTACAGATGGGGTAAGCCTGTTTATTAAGATATTTATTAGCAAATAAAAGTTACAGTACTGGTGGTTATTTTTGAGTTAATGGTGTTTGTTTTGCCTTAAATTACTAATATAATGATACACAATGAAGCCTGTCATACATGATCATGCAAAAAAACCCAGATGCTTAACACAGGGTGGTGTACTAATAAAGATGGACCGGCAATATGTTTTAACACTTGAGATGCTCCAGGGTGTTGTGTTTTTTCAGCTAAATAATGCTCAATCACAGCGGCCTCTTCTGTCCTTACCACTGAGCATTTATGCTCTGATAAACACCTTGTCAAAATGTGCATACAGTTAATAACATCAGGAAAAAACATACACATTAAAAGCTCCAAACAAAAGCACACTCTCCTGCTTCAGAAACACTGGGAATATGAATCTGAAATAGATTTTGATGTGCTATGAAGATTCTGCTGTACTGTTTGCTCTCCTTGTGACAGTTCACTGAGCCATGCAATTCCTTCTCTACTTATTTTATCCAAACCTTACTGATAAATGGAACTTTAAAACTGATTGTACTATGTAAATAATGCTAGGGCAATACACAGTGATTCACAAATAAGCGATTGCCGTATGCAATAATCAGACCTGACCTCAAAAAGTTTAAGGTTATAATTAGGCTTTCATTTCATAAAGTCATACATGCAGTACACAACTGAACAGAAACGGGTGTAGATTATAGAAAATGAATGTCACATGTCCACAGCCTATTACATCCTGTGTATTTTACATGGGAAGAGCTTTCTTACTAAGGACTGTCAGGTTTAACACAATGTATATAATGAGGAATGAGTATTTCATTTTAGGTAAGGTTACAGAAATGTCTTTGCCATTCTTCGTTCTTAATTGATTTCAATACAAAAACGTAGGAGATGACACCCTCCTCTAACGCATACTTACACCACAACCACATGAGCTTTTAGGAAGTGTTTCAACCCAGAATTTCACTGTGAGATTCATGCTGCTTGCTTTTCCTTTAATGGTATCTCACCTTTTAGTCAGAACCCTTCTGGTATAGGGAAATCATGAAATCATTATTATAATTTGCCTCAAACCTTTATGGAAGAAGCAATAAGAATTAGAAAACCAAATGATACACAAAATGTTTGTAGTATTTTTAATCTTTGTAGTTCAACATAAAGCGCATTTCCACTGCTGTCACTCCTCTTCCCAGGCCAGAAGTTGAGGCAGTAGACTGAAAGCTCCTTCAGCACACATGAAACTAGGTTAGTTCTTCAGAATGAGGGGTGGAGTTCCATGGAAGAGAATTGCTTCTTTGAGCCAAGGAGTGGCATGGTCCATCTTTTGGGAAGCAGAGGCAGAACCATGCACTCCACTGTTCACTCTTCGAAGCAATCAAAGATTGCTTATTTTTGTTCAAAAGTGAAGGGCATGCCCCAAAACATGCTTAAAATTTGGAATTACAGAAATACCAGAAATACCAGATTGCAGTGAGGGGAGTGTAAGGTACGGAGCTGCTGTTCCCTGCCTTGACCCTGCCTTGGCCATGCAGGGTCTAATTAGTACAGGGTAGTATAGGGTTATCAGTCCAAACTCTGGGAGTGATGTATGAACCATCTTCCACATCCCATGAGCTGAGAGTGTGGAAAACTTCATGCAACTGTTCCAGTTCAGCAGAGAAGCAGTCTTTTTAACTGCATTTGATAATTGCTGCAGCACAGAAAGTTGCAGCAGTCACTCACAGAACTGGGAACAATTTTGGCAGCTGAATACACCATAGAAAAAGAGACCAGGGTTTAGTTTATGTGTGTCCCTGCTTGGAGCTCATTTTAAGTAATTTAAGTTTGTGCCGCAGACCTAGAACCAGTCTGGGTGCTACAACAAACTACCCAAGTGCATTTCTAGCCACTGTGCCCCGTCTGCACAAGGTGCCATCTTCCCAAATCGCCACTGCTGCAGTTACCAAAGTGACAGATGGATTTCCCACTCAACCAAAGTTGGTCGTGCTCCACCAAACACCCCGCTTAATAACCGGAGTTGCTGTGAACACCCTTGATGGTGTTTATTAGACTTTTCTTCGCACATTAGCTGTAACTCCCAAGAGGATTTCTCTCTTGTAGCCGTACAAGAAAGGAGGAGGGGTCAGAAAAACACTCCACAGGGGCGCTGGACACAGAGGACAAAAGGGATGCTCTTTGTTGATGCGCGACGCCTGCCCGGTGCAGGCGACAAGCGCTGGGGCACACGGCGACACCCAAAGCTGCCGGAGAAGATGGGGTCCCTGCCCCGGAGCTCATCTCCCCTCACCGGCCGGCAGCGGACGGCACAGTTCGCCGGGCTCACCGGAAGAAGCGGGCCCGCGGAGGGCGGGCGGGGAGGCGGAGCTCGGCCTCGCCGAGGAAGGGATCGGTGGAGCGGTGGTTTCCTGAGTGACGGTTGAAGCGGCGGTGGTTGTTACTGCGGGCCCGGCCTGGCGGACGTTTCGCTGCGCCGAGGTCTGTGCTGGGGCCGCGGGTTAGCTGGAGCTGCCGGGTGCTGTCCGGGCGGCCCTGGGCTCCTGCGGGGGAGCTCTGAGCGAGGGGACTCGTACCCTTGCCCGTTGCCGCGGCAGCCGGGGGTGGCTTCGCCCGATGAGGTTCGGGGCGTCGGGGAAGGAGCTGCCGCTGCGAGGGGTGCTGCTGAAGGGGGCTCGGCGGAGGGAAGGGCAGCCCCATCGCGAGCAGCCCGCGGGTCCCTCCCGGGGCTTCCCTGCTCCTGTCCCATGCGCTGCGGAAGAGGCGTGCTGGGCCGCGGGTTGCCGAGTGCTGTGGAACAGCGTGGTACTGAGGAGCAACACAAAGTATAGCTGGCGTTTTAAATGACGCTGGTCAAAAAGAGCCTTCTGTGTGTGGCTTGGGCAGCCTTGGTCTCTCGCCGTTTTAATTTGAATTAAATGGACTTCTAGTGTCGTTTAGTTTGGAAGGGGTCTCTGCGGGCTGTCTGCTTTGGTCGCTGCCGCAAAAACTCAGACCCCACGGTGTGTGCGGCACTCTCTGGACTGAGGGTTTCGGCGCAGCGAGCCGATAATGGGGGCGGTGGGTTGCGATGTCTTGATTTGAGCGGCTGTGCCCGGCCGAGCATCCCTCAGGGGAGGAGCGTGCAGCGGGGCACCGCTTCTCGGCATGCGGTACATCCCTGCTTTGCTTTCTGAAGGCTGGCTGCCTGGTGAGTCAGCAGCGTTAATCACTGATGCCTCAGACGGGTATAAGTTCGTGGGGTTTGAGTTCCTGAACCAAACTATATTAAATGATTTTAGGATATGGTTAATGTACGCTATATGGCACAGTAGGCTAAACATGAGCAGGCAGGAAAAGGAGCCTGTGCTAGCTGTAACCTCACAGCTGAGGAAAAGAAAGGGAGAAAAGGGATAGGGCAGGAAGTCAAGGGTACGTTTTTTCTGCTGTGTCCTTAAATGATGACTTTGCCAACTGTTTCGGAAAACTGCTAGAAAAAAAATGGCTGTAGTTAAAACGTTGCTAGAAACTTGTGTAAGTACGTGTATGTACAAAGTACTTAGTACATACAAAGTACTATGTATTTAAAGGAGAAAAGCCTTTTAAGTGCTTGCATTTTTTCCTTTTTCATTTTAAGAGTACTTGCAACGTTCTTTTCTGGACCTTACAATCTAGACTATATAGATAAGTCTGTTGATCGGACTAGAAAGTAATGTGTCTTGGAGCAGGGTTTTGTCTGGTTAATTTGCTAATAAACAGTAAGACTTAATCTGCCTCCAGAGTTGTATATTAAAAAGGGAGTGGGGCATAAAACACAGGGAGTTAGAAGAAAAAGAATTACTATTTTTCTTTGAAGGAATTTTTGTAACTAATACTTGGCTTGCTTAATCTACTGACAGCAGTGTGTGCCGTTACATACATAGCCAGTCTTTACATCATTGCCGGTCTTGAATCAAAATCAGTAGATAAAACCTTAAAAAAGATCTATAGTAAAAAGGAAAAAAAAAACCCCAATCCTAGTGTAAACAAAGGTGGTGGCTTATGGGACTTTATTAAATTCAAAGATTTTTAAATTATTTCTATTAAAACGCAGTAAGTGATCCTCTTAAAATCAGTTACTGAAGAAGTGAGACACAATATTTATCACTGACCGTTTTTAATCTTCCTCCTCCTACTATGATTTCTGGGGTAATTAACACCATAATCTGAGTTGTCCACTGCTGTGTGTTTTGTCTTTATTGATGGAGGGCGCAGCCTTCACCACTGTCTAAAAATCCTCAGGCATTAGTTAAATGCTTTACTGTTGAATGCGTCATGAGTATTTCAGCTGTTTGTTCGCTGAAATGACCATTCAGGGTAGACAAGGTTTATTTTCTTTGCCAGGTGTGTTCAGCCAGGTACTGCAAGGGAATGTGTGATGTAAGCAGCTTGGAATATGCTACTGCCAGGTAACTTCAATCAGTGTCTGGGCAGGAGTAGGAGCTTGGCATCTACTTGACATGAGGGTGAATGTTCTGAGTCTGGCTTCATGTCTGTTGGATCTTTTATAATCAGTTTCTATTTGTAGTGCATGAGTTCCTAATTTATACATGTTAATATCAGCAAAGCCTGTTACAATTAGAGTTTGAATTGAATTGACAGAAGGTACTTGATTTACTTCAGAGTTCAGTAAATGATGCAGCATGTGCTAAGAAGGGAAACAGTGTTTTGCTTTGTTGTCTAAATTATGATGACTGAGTGGACTACTGATCGTTTGAAGTAAAATGCAGTGGTCTTCCTTTGTTTTCAGTTTGGTGGAAGGCAAGGAGGAGTTGTTGTTGTGCTCCTATTTGGACTGCTCAGCATCATGGCAATATTTCTACCCAGTGAATCAAGGACATTGTATTATACAGACAGGGCTATAAACGGCCAATCTACTTTTGTATCAAGGCCTCTTCACTATAATCAGCTTACACTCCATTTGCTTAGTATACCAAGCAAACCTGCTGTGACAGTGTTTGTGTGGTGTCTTATTCACTCTGTCCTTTAAAAAGTGTGATTAGCCACATGCCCACCTACTGTGCTGGCACAGCTGTACATGTTATGGTTTTCCAACAGCTATTTCCTTCTCTGATTTTCTGAACAACAGGTGATCCCTGTGTATTTGAGCCAGAACTATGGGATTGTTTGACAAGCTAGCAGGATGGCTCGGGCTGAAGAAAAAGGAGGTTCACGTTTTGTGCCTTGGCTTGGACAATAGCGGGAAAACAACGATCATAAATAAACTTAAACCTTCAAATGTAAGTAGCTTACTTAGGTCACTGTTGATGTTTTTACTGCGGAGTTGATGTTTGCTTAAATTGGTCATGTTTACTAAATATGACCTTGGAAAGATGTGAAGAGCTTTTTGATTTAGTACAGTGGAACAGATACATTTTAAGGATTTCTAACTACTTAAAACTAAAGGTAAGCATCCATGTCCATATCATGAATACATTTCCCAAAACCCACTGTTAATATAGCATGTTTTTTCCAACATCAATAAATAAGGAAGGGTTTATGATGGCTGAAATCAGGATCTGAAACAGGTTTCTTGGGTCACTTAAACAACTCCTGTAGGATTGCAGTTATGAGTGATATGTTGAACATTTGCGATTAATACAGTTGTGTAACAACTTGTCTGCATTTATCATGTTTATTTTAATATCTCCCTGAGAAATGATAAGTCTATAATAAATAATAAATGTGAAGATGCACACTTATTGGTGACTTCAGCATTTTTAAAGCAGAATAGCTTTCAAAATAAGTAGCATGTATACTTGGAGTCCATTCATCCAGTGAAAATTGACTCAGGCCACTAAGAGTGAAGAGTATTCTGAGCAAAGTTTAAAGTAGGATTATCTCTTTTCTAAGTATGTTTATGGAATTGAAATAGCTTAATTTTGGTAGGCATGTTCAAAGCGTGTGCATCTTGGTTATTATGGATCTAGGAAACCGTGATTTCTGCTGTTTACATCAGGACAAAGTGTTTATTTTTTTAATTTCTATTGATGTTTTCCTGAAGAGTACCCCTGGAAATTGTTTTAAAAATGTACCGTAGTAAAGCGTCTACTATTTTACCATGCCTGGCAATTATTCTTCTACTGAAAACTTAAAAGTTTTATGAACAAAGACTATAAACTATTTGTTATCTGCTGCCTGTCATTTGGGGGAAATGTGCAATTTGTACCAGGCAAATTATTTATGTGTGTAATTTTTGAGACCTTTGTTGTAGCAGGGTTTTAATGTTGTGTCTCAAGCAGTAAAGGATTCCTAACTTGAGCAGGATACAGACTTTAAGATTTATCACAATAGAGGGTATTAGAGAAGGTCCCAAGGGAATTACACAAGTAGAATAAATAGTATTTGTTTGTTTTCCTGTAAATCATGTAAAGAAAATTTACTTCTGAATGTTTTAACTTAATGTGATGCTTTAGGAGGGTAGTTTTGCATACAGCTTGTGTGAGTCCTATCCTTGCAAGACATGACAAATTCCCTAATGTGCGACAAATGTCATTTGGTCAGACTTGATTAAATTGTTTATTTTTAGTAAGTTCAATGGGCAGATGAGTTTGAGCTCTATATCAACCCAGTCTTCTTAAGAAGAACTGCTACTTTGCCTTGGGAGCAATATGTTAGGTGTCTGGCAAATAGAGGTGTTTCTCCAGGGCCTAATAAATAAATTTGAAGTAAATGTTAAAGAAATAATATTTCTTCTACTCTGCACTATTTTTGCCTTAGGAACAGGAACTTTTGACTAAACTGTTTGCAATGGTAGAATGCCAATTTCCTAAGGAAGCTGCAGGTGAACAAACTAAGTTTGCTTCAGTTGTAAAAGTTTGCAAAAAGTCAACTGCTTATAGATAACATGTTTAATAAGGGGCTCTAGAATGGCTGAAGAAGGATTGCATGTCACTTTTTCAGGTAGCTCTGTAATCTAAGAAATGTTACCTGTCTCCCTACTGAATATTGATGCTTCTTAAAAGAGTTACTCTTTTGTTCCAACTTTATTGATGGACTCTTTTGCTAGCTCAGCAGTCTAAGAGATCAGACAGATCTCTTGCTAATGCTTTATACTTTGGCCATAATTATAGTAAATGATGATTTCTTCCAGTGCTCCGATAGTTTGAATTCAGCTATGGTTAAGCCATTTTATAACGTCCACTGTGTAATTCGCAATGTCAAATGAACTCCTCCAGCCTGTGGACAGAAGCTGTGAGTGTGGCCAATCTAATATCTTGGTGGAATTATAGCCTGTTTTATGTAAGAGGCTTGGGGTGTTGTGCAGATTTGTTTGGGTTGATATTGTGGTTTCCAGACTGCACAAATATTGTGGACTTTGACCTCAGTCATAGTCTTCAAGCTGATAACTTCCATGTTAGCCTATTTTCTATTTATTTCACAGGTAATATCCCTATATATGCATGCACACAGGCTAATGTAAAGGGTAGAATCTCATTCTTGATGGTAAAATGTTTCCAGTGCTCTTGTCCAATAGCATTCACTGTATTTCCTAGAATATACAAAACCTTGAGTCTGAATTACAGCACTTTCCTGAGACCTTTTTTAATCTAAAGCATCTGGATTTGTAGAAAGGTTTTGTATTGCACGGTTGGGAGAAAAATAGCTCTGTAGTGTGTTCATGTTTCAAATATATTTAAATATTTGCATTTTTCAACTTGGTCATAAAACTTATACTTTCTTTCCTTTAAAGGCTCAAACTCAGGACATCGTTCCGACAATAGGATTCAATATAGAGAAATTCAAGACTTCGAGGTAGTAGTTCTTTCATTTTCTCCCTTTAAGAGTAGTAATTAATATGCAATAGTTGGATTTAATTAGCTCTTCTAGGGGGGTGTAACCAAATACAATGTATGGTGCTACAATAACATTACATGCCATTTGGTGAAACTTCGAAGTACCCAGGAATCAGAATCATGACCCAGGACTGACAGTGTTAGAATACATTCTATGTTTTGTGGTGCTATAAAACTATGTATGTGTTAAAAAAGTTTTTGCAATAGTTTTTATAAGCATCTGATTTCTGTTTCTCAGCAGTTTCAAAATAGGGCATTGTTACAGTCTCGGGGAGAAACAGTTGCTTAGATGGTAACCTATATTTCATTAAGCACTCTCACTGGAGGGAGTCTGAAGGGATTGTAGTTTAATCTCATTAAATGAAAAATGGTGGCTACAGTGTTAGCGATGGAAGGAATGCAGGGGCAAAGGTCAGGAAAAGGAGGAAGAAATCATTGGTTGAATGAAAGCTAAGATTTAGGAAAGGAATGTTGTGAGACAAAGATACTTCAAGGAGGTAACGTTAGTTGTTACTTTATTTTCCTATAGCCTTGACGGTATATTTCTGATGGGTGCAGCAAGGCTTCAAACCAAGTAGCGTGCCCAACTGAATGAGAGATCTGCAAGAAAGCTGTTTATTCCTTGGGCTGATGTGTGGGACTCATAGGGTTCATATTTTTATAGGAGGCTCAACAACTATATTCTGTCTCAGTAAAGTGCATCAGGCAGGTTTGTGGTTTGGCTTCATGAATCAATTAATATTGCTTTCCTTTGTTCTGATCTTGTAGTAGGAGAGATGACCTGCAAATAAACCATGTAGCATCATGGATACTGACATGATAAAAAAAATAGAGGCTGAACGGGATCTTATTTTGTGTTTGATGTAACTTTTTATAATCATTTTAGTTCTTTTACTCAGAGAATAAACAAGCATATTTTCCATTGTGAAATACTTCAGTAACATGACCACTAAACTGGGTAGGATATTTGGAAAACAGAGTAACCAGAGTTAATTTGGGAATCTTTCTCAGTTGATCAGGATTCAAGCTGATCTGTTGGGTTTTTTCTGCCAGCGTAGCAAAGATAATAGTTTTGGTTTAGTTCTTTGATAGTTTGTGTTTTGTTCTTTGCCTCATACACCTTTTTTTTGTCTTTTTTGCAGTTTGTCTTTCACAGTGTTTGATATGTCAGGTCAAGGGAGATACAGGAATCTATGGGAACATTACTACAAGTAAGCTTATAATTTATCTTGAAGCATTGGTGTTCATATTTGCTGTTGTGTGTTATTTAAACAGCAGGAGCATATCTAGTGGTTAGAAATGATTCAGAGAAGACTTACACATGGTGTGTGACTGAAGGTCATTCTGAATAAATAAAACTTTCTGTTCTAAAAAAATGATAATTATTATGTGCTGTTAATCAGCAGGATTTTGGGGACATTGTGTTGACTTAAAGGTTGGCTGATGATCCCCTAGTAGAGATGGGATTTAAATCTTGAAAGTCAATCCTGGAAGAAAGCACCAAGATGAGTTAGGTTTCCTGGGTTTCCGCTGTTCTGTAGGTTGGTGACCCAAGACCCAAAACATTTTGGCTGAAGGCTGAGAATTTTAGAGGTGTGGAAAACTAGCCTTAGAGAATGAGGCACATGTAGCTAATAACTTGACCAAGCATTCTTGGATGTTAGTTATTAAGTAGGATATTCACTGTATTTTATAGCACTATGGCATTGCCTTGTGATAATAGACACCTTTTTTTGTTTTACCAGCTTCTCATGAAGTTTGGATCTTCAATTGTGTTGTCTCATTGTTATTTTGTAATATTGATGGTGGTGTAAATATGGTGAACAGTAATAAGTCATATAGAAATACCTGGGTGAAATAGAATGGAGAAGTTCTGAATATTACAATATAGATTAAATATGAATATTTAACGTCATAGAGCTTAAAGTGTTCTTTAATTGAGCATTAAAACTTCATCTCGTTTCTGTACAAAACATGTGCTAGCAATTTGAAAACTTCCTGTGTGGGAAGATCTTTGGAGATCTTTGTTGTTCGAAGGTGTTAGATGTATGTCTTCCAAATCTTATGGTTTTCAGTAACTGATGCCCTTAGGCTGCTCTCAAAATGCCACCCAAGTGCTTCATAGCGGTTTTTTTTTCCTGACTGCTGTATTTAGTGCAGTGACTTTTCCTTTGTGTGGCATAAGCAGGTTTTTTTTTCATCTTAACAATAAGAAAGTTTCTTAAGTAATGCTTACTGTGAAATGTGCACTTGTATCCACCTCTTTGTGATCTACTGCAGTGGGCACATATTTCAGATTAACTTCTATGAATAACATAAAACTAATAATGTGTTGTTCAGTTTGCAAAGTTAAGCAAGATCTAATGTTGCAAGTATTGCAAAATGGCAGTCAAATCTGATCAAGTGTCTTAAGTACTTTGGAGTACTTGCAGCTTGGCCTTCTATTTGGCTTGAACCTATCTTATAGGATGTCTTCAGAGTACACTTGTCTTAAATATATGCAACTCATGTTGTGTCCCCATTACTGTTACTTGTTTGTGAAGTTATTTTTTGGTAGTAAATACATGCCAGGACTCTGATTCCTCTAGAAGAAATACTGTGTGCTCATAAAAATTGCTTAGGCATTTTCAGCTAGTATGCAAAAGCTTTACTTGGTGTCTGAGTTCTTCTATACTCCAGGAAAGAATGGACCTTCTCTTACAGTCTTAGGTTTGTGAAGTTATTTCTGGTTTTCAGTAGGTCTTGGTCTGTCTTGTATCAAAGTACAAAGGTAGTTAGTGCTGGGGGTAAAAAATGTCTCTGCAATTGTCTCTCAGGGAATGTAAGAGGAAATCAATATTACATTAAAATGTAAATTAGAAATACTTTTTCTGGATGTTTATAACTATTCACCTGAATTAGTCTTCATTTTGCTTTCAGATAAGTTCCAATAAATGGAACATGAAGTCATAAATATCATAGAATCATAGAATATATATACCCTGAAATAATGAGTTGAATAGTCAAGGGGAAATGGTTTTAAACTGAAAGAGGGTAGATTTAGATTAGATATTAGGAATTCTTCACTTTGAGGGTGAGACCCTGGAACGGGTTGCCCAAAAGCAGCTGTGGCTGCCCCATCCCTGGCAGTGTTCAAGGCCAGGCTGAGCAGGGCTTTGAGCAACCCTGTCTAATGGAAAGTGTCTCTGCCTTTGACAGCAGGGTTGGAAGTAGATAATCTTTAAGTTCCTTTCCAACCCACACCATTCTGTGATTCTGTGACACGGTGTTCAGGAGCTAACTGCTCAGCTGTGGTCATGTTGGTGTTTAGGAGCTGAGTGCTAAGCTGTGGTCATGTTGGCAGTAAAATGTCTTGATGATTTGAAATAGTTGGACGTTTTTACCCATTATTCAAAGAAAAGAAAGATCCTGTTCCTGCAGACTTTTGTAAGTTACAGTAATACGCACATGCCTTGTTGTTAAACAGCTATGGACACATGGGTTTTGCCTAGAAAGATAATTAGCCTTTCTCTCACTAAACTTACTGTAGTGAACTTAAGTAGTGCAGGGAATGGAGAATTTCTGCAAAACCCTGTCTTTAGGTTTCCAGTGTCTGAGCACACTGTCAGAACAGCAGCTGATTACATTTTCAGAGGTCATTTTCCAGCCTCAGAAGTGAAATGAAGCTCCTCTGAAGGGTCTTTATTGTCTCATCTTTTTATGAGTTACACGGCTAAAACCTTATGTCACAAAAAAATTATGCAGGTTACCAGAAGATTGAATTTCAGAAATAAGGCTGGGTTCAAATGGTAATGGTAAATAACAGCAAAATTTAGAGGGGGGGAGATGAGGTTTGGGGTTTTTTGGTGTTTCTTCTGAAGCCTTTCCTTGATCAGTTTAAAGAGAACCTATAATTTGCCTCTTTGCTTTTTTTATGTTATGCAGAGAAGGCCAAGCCATTATTTTTGTCATTGATAGCAGTGACAAATTAAGAATGGTTGTGGCCAAAGAAGAACTTGACGCCCTTCTGAATCATCCAGGTGAGGAGGCTTTTTCCTCTTCTGTTTCCATATTTATTATGTTGTCTTAAGAAAAGCCCTTTTCTGACACATTCTGCATTCTGACTAATATGCAAATATTTTAGTCATCACAAATACTAGAACAATAATAGCCTTCAATAAGTTCACATTTACCAATTGATCATATTTCAGTTGGCTACACTGGGTTGGATGGGTCTCATTAATCAGTATAGCTCAAAAGTTGCATTGTGTAGAGGAAGAATAGACTTCGACCCTTTGGAAGCTGAAAAGCCTGGATGTGATGATCAACAGATATAAAAAAGTATGTCTGGAGTTTTCATGAAGAAAGCTAATTCTTTTAATGAAACTTATTTTCTTTTTTTATCTTCATGATCTTTTTAAACTATTATTACACTTTAGCCAGAAATAAGGAGAGGTAATTATACCAGTCTGTTTCAATTGCCTGTAAAAGGATACATGGGATGGAAGAAGATAGGAGATGTAATCAGGGAGTGGGTTTAGGGGGTTGATTTGGTTTGGTTTTTTACATGAAGCTACACTTCTTAAATCAAGTTCTGAGCTTAGTCAGTTCTTTGCTTCTCTGCCCTCCTCTATAGCAAACATTACTGGAACGGTTTTTGTAAGCACTATGCAGATTTGACTATATGTAGTTGCTCTAAGCAGATTAGAAAACTACATACAGGAAATCTGAAAGTTAAATAAACCTGTAATTCCTTATTTATTTATTAAGCTGGCAGAGCCTTAACTTCTGGGGCTACCATGCTGAAAGTAAGAAAGGAGAAGCTGACTTCCAACCAAGAAAATGAGTATGTGGTAGGGGCAGTTATATTATCATGATTGTATTTTCCATGAAGACTGCATGTAACACATTAGTTCATCAACAAAGATGCTGTAACTGAGGTGTGTGTGAGAGCTGACTGGGCCCTCTTAATTTTATGTTCAAGGGTATGGGTCATTTCAAGTGCAGACACTGAAAAGACAGACTTGCAAAGGTGAAAGGGGAGGATGAGGTCATCCAAAGGCTGCAGGTGGATTACATGGAGGCCAGGGAGCTTTGTACCAAAGCAGATATTAAGCACAGTAGTACAAGGTGATTCTGTTGGTAAAATGGTAGCCGCATAGGACCAAGTGTGAGAGATTGATAGTGCTGTAATAAGTTACTGGTTTATGAGAAGGCAAAAGAGTAAAAATGTGAAGACTGAGGAGATGCAAGCTTAGGCGGGGCTTTTTATTTAGGCATTAAGAGGTTCTTAATGCTGATCTAGCAGATCAGTGCAGTTCAGTTATTGATTTGTTTGTGTCTTTTAGTTCTGAAAGACTGTGGCTATGGCCACCTAGTATATTCCCTAGGACCAGGAAAGGGCAGTTGTGTATTTCTGCCTTGAAGTAGCTTAGCTCAAATGCAGCAAATGTTATTGTCATTTCTAATTTCAATAGGTCACACCTAAGGGAACCAAAGAGAAGAAAAAGTTCTTCTAGTAGTAATGTTTGATAAAAGTAGCTGTTAACTGAATCAATATATAACGGGGTTACTATACCTACATTTTTATTTGTATTACTGTTCGGCTTCCTGCACTCCCTACTTTCTCCCGCTCTGTGCTTCTGCCTCTGTGAACCTCTTGGAGTGGTTTACATTTACATGTTTACTTAAGGTTTAAATGGATGCAGGGTAACGAGCTTGATTCATTTCCTGTGGGAACATCTCAGCAGTCCTTCAGATAACCAGTTCCCTCTTTTTGCCAGACTTCACCTGAGGTTGTCAGGTGAAAGGGAATGTGTACTGTGAAGCATTAATGGGCATAATGTACTGGCCGGGATTGTTTTGTAAATCAGAACTAGGTATTATTTTTACTTACATAATTTACAATGCACTTTGCAAGTAACAGTTTGATGATCACTTATTTTTATATCAAACTCCATTCTTTAGCATGGAGTCTAGATGGGAGATGTAGATTACTTGTTTTACTTGTAGATGGTAGACTGCAGATTACTTGGTTTAGCTACTGACTCTTGGGTCACTTGACCTCCAGCACATGCTCCTAAAGCAAACTGACATCTCTGTAAATATGAAATTCCTTGTGTCAAATTAGACATCACACATATCTGATTTCGTGTGTGGGATTTCGTTTTATGTGTTAACTCCTAGCTGCTTGCAAGTAGAAAATTTTACTTTCCATTAGTAAGTATAAAAAGGGGTGAGGGAATACTGTATAGTAAGAAAAATGTGATAAGGTAGGACATAATGTCAATTTCTGTGACCACCACTTTTATTTAGCAAACATCTTTGTGTACATTTTTTAGTATATATGTATGTGAATAGGTTATGCCCACTTTTAATTGCTTTAAAAAAACCCTAAAAATTCCTATATTAACTTGGCTGTTTGTACAAGTGATGACAACTAATTTCTATATATATTTCTATTTTTTATCTATAATCTGCAACTTGTGGGTTCTAGGGTTCATTTAATGATAGGATAGATTAATGCAGAAGTTTTAATCAGTTGAACAAAAGCTGTTCAACTGTGGAATCAAAACAGAGATTTAATGGTACTTTGTGCTGTATTTTGAGGCCTGGCTTTTGTGCTAGATGATTATCAGACGATAAAATAGCTCCAGATAGGGTAAATAGTTGTGAAAATTGTAAGCGCTTTGGTTCAGCATTTCTGATCTCTGTGTCCTGGTAGACAGTGTTATCTGCACTGATTATTATGGAAAGGTTCAGTAGGGGGTGGTGAAAAAAGCGTTATTAGGAAGGCTCAAACTGCATCAGCATTGACAGTTTGTTGGGGTTCAGTTTTGTTGGGTTTTTATGTTGTCCCATCATGTCATGTCCCACCACTCCCCCAGCAGGGACAGCTGGCTTATGGTTGAAGTTCTTAAATAAATCCTTAGCTTGTTGCTATGTGAAATAACCTTTTCTTTCTACTATTTATAGAGCCTGTCTAACAATTTTTGGGGGGCAAGGGAGTGTTATTTTCCCTTCAAGAATTGATTAATAGACTCAAATCTAGATTTTCTGGATTTTTCTAATCCTGTAATTCCTCCTTTGTTTGAATAATGGGAAAAATTCTCAGTCATGGATGCTCTTCAGGATGCAAAAGGATAATTCAGTCTACCTGCAACTATTGTTGTGAGGTTATGAATGAACACAAATCATTTGTCTGTCTGGTTTACACATCCAGTCCTCACCAAGCAGAGATGTGTAATATTTGTAGGCAGTTGTTTCATCTCCTGTTCCTCAGCTTCACCAGCAATTTGTACCTACAGCTTTATATGTAAGTATAAGGTAGGGGAAAAGGGGGTAGAAGATCCCAAAGACTCCAAGACAGTTTGTGAGCTTTCTTGAAGCATGCTTCAGAGGCCATGTGACCCAACAGTATTCAACTTGGTAGGATACAGCCATCAGAGAATTGCAGTTACAGGTGAGCAAATATCTTCCTGTACTGTTTGTAGCTCATTACATGTAGAGATTAACAAGTGTTGCATAATGCCATGCTAGTCCTATTTCTGCTCATGTCTAGATATAAAGCACCGTCGACTGCCTATTCTCTTCTTTGCTAACAAGATGGACCTCAGGGACGCAATGTCATCTGTGAAAGTATCTCAGTTACTGTCATTAGAAAACATCAAAGACAAGCCCTGGCATATCTGGTAAATTTCCTTTTTGTTACCCTTTTATTGGTACTACTTTTTACATTCATGTTTCAGCTCTACCATGCCACTGAGTATCATACAACATAAATTACATCAACTGGATAAACTGCTGTGTTGCCGCATGTGGAAAGAGTAGTAATGTTACGATATTTGCTATGAAACTTGTTTTAAACACACAATGTAGTCATGTTGACTGTGGCTTGAAAATTTTCACAATAGAACTGTTGCCCAAATAATGAAATGGAGAAATTCTATTGAAATCAGAAAGCAGTGCTCTTACGTGAAGAATAGCTGTTATTGTTTTTTGCTGGGAAATTGAGTATCAGTGATTTTATTATCGGTACTGTTTGCAGCTTTCAGAATATCAACAATTAAACCTTTAGAGATGTTATTTAACTCTGCAGATGCTTTAGTAGGCTACTGTTGGAAGGCTATTTAGTAAACTGTTCGTATGTGAATTCAGAGGGACACCACACTCGTTGTACTGTGTGATGTTTGAGAGATTTTTAGTTGTAGGAGCTAGTGTCTTTTCTGTCTGAAGGATATAAGCTTTCACATCAGTAGAGGGACTTTGTGTTGATGTTTACAATGAAGGAAAAAACCCCTTTATCAGAAGTGTTTTAAAGAAGTTAGATTTTTCTCTTATTAAAGTCCTCAGATACTATCATTAGAAGTTAAATCAGCAGTTAAATGCTGCTGAAAACTACAGTTCTCATTTAGGCCCTTTTTAATATTAAACTTGATTACCTGTGCATTGTTTTGGGGTCACTGTTTTTTGCCTCAGAATTTACCCTGATGAATTCTGAAGATCTTTGGAAGACTATCTTATAACTTAGCCACAGTTAACAGTCCAGATTCACTGCTGTGCGAGTGAAGAAGCACAGTTATACCTGTGTGATTCAAGAGGTAGATTTACACTCTTCTTGGTGTAGTGTACTATTGAATATATTAACTGACACTCCTATGGTTGCTGTTACAATGAAGTGTATTATACTTTCTTCTCCCCATATTCCAGTATCCTCGCTGTGTATAGGAACTGCATGGGAGGGTGCTTCAACTCGATGATCTTGAAAGTCATTTCCAACCTAAATGATTCGATGATTGTATGATTCATCGCTGTTGTTGTAGATAGTACACGTTTTTTATAGCATAATCTGAGCAGGGAGTTATCTAAATCTAGATGCTTCAGAGCAAGGTGACTGCCTTGTGTGGGACCCTGTATGTTCTAGGAGTAATTCCTCTGCCTTGAAACTGAAGTTAAAGTAGATCACATCTTGAAATGGTGTTTCTGTATTTATCTGGAGGGTACTCTAGAATATATCATTTGTGAAGCAGCCTTCTCCGTGTGAAGAAAACTCAGCTGTACTTGATGCTACTTTAGAGTTCTTCAAATTACAAGTATAGTGATGACTGCACTAAAACCAGCATTTTTACAGTGTTTTCATAATTCTTTCTCTTTCAGTGCCAGTGATGCTCTTAAAGGCGAAGGATTACAAGAAGGTGTAGATTGGCTCCAAGGTATATCCTACGTAATTCGTTTGCTCTGTTTCCCTTCTGTGAAGCTTTTCCATTTTGTAAGGGTTTTTTTCTTTATTATTTCCTTTGTTTTCTTTCTGTCCATTTCTGCTGTCAGATCAAATTACACAGTGAGTACTGATGCTCCATCTCATATTTGCCTTTTATTTGCCCCCTTAACTACACAAAAATATCATATCTGTTTCTCTGACAAAAGTATGTACTTGTAATCTAGTACCAAAATAAGAACAGCTTACATTACAACTATCACAGAATATGCAGATACTGATAACTACATAGAATATACCGCATCCAGCCTAGAGGATGTATTACAAGTTTTTAATAACAAACTCGGTATGGATGCTGTATATCCTTCTCGTTGCATGTTGGTAAGGGTCTGGTCCCTTTTGTCCTCCCGTATACTGCTAAATGCATAGAATAGTGAAGTGTGGTATTGTTTTGGTAGACTCATTCTAATTTTAGCTGCCTAATTTTCGTTGCTTACATTGTGTGTATTCTACGTAGTGCAGTATAATCTGAATCTGCAAGGAGGTTTCTCTGTACTGGCCTGTTCGGTGCTGTGGCAGCCGCTAGATGTCAGTGATGTTCCAGAGTCAGTGCCACTCAACTCCCTTCAAAATGCGCCTAAATAATACCCAGCATTGTCTGTGATTTAACATATCTCCATTTATCTATTGATACCGGACTGTCCTTTGTACTTAGTATCCTCACTGCTAATTGGAAAGAGATGGTTTATTTTACTGTGTTACTACAGACTACAAAAACCATTTGGTCCGGTTTTCAGAGGAGGGGACCAAAAATAGTCTTTATAAAGAGATTTATAGTCCTACAGAAGATCCCTTCTCCACTGTCTAAAAGCTTTCTGTGGTGGGCAACTAGAATCTTACCACTGAGTTTCCTTCACTGTATATCCTATTATCATAGAGGAAGATTCCAAATCACACCCTTTTTCCTAGTTTCAGGCATAGTTCTGACTTTGTAATATATTCCCATGATTTTTCGAAGTTTGTGCTTATCTTTGAGGAACCTTCGAAGTTTCAATCCAGATTTTAGGTTGATGGGTTTGTATGTAGCTTCAAGCTACTTAGAAAGATCTTAAATGCTTGGCTAAATATTTTGTCAGAAAACATTCAAATAGCATATGTGGATTTTTAAGCACAGTAAGCAGGTGATTCTGCTGACACATAGCTCCTCACAGATATTCACTTCTCATGGATTGTTAAACTTAATTTTCTGAGCTGTAATTCTTCATGGATGGGCTTTATCTAGAAGTTTCCTTCAACTCCTCAGCTCAGTATCCTCAACAGCTTGGAAGGGGTTGGTTTTAAACCATATTGTTGCCTAAACATGTGCAGTTTGGCGTTTACTTAGACTTGTAATGGATGGAAACTTTGATATTGCAAGAACTGTGATTCTCCTCCTCATTCCTAGGCCACTAGATGGAAAAAACTGAAATAACTCTTTTAAGTTATAGTGGTCGTGGAATCACAGCCTGTGAATGCCATAAAATTCAATGGAAGAAATAACACCTGGTTAATGAATGCTCTGTTCTCACTGTCAGCAGCCAGGCTTTCCTTAGTTACCTTTTGCAGACCCAGTACAGGTAGTTCACAGATTTGGGGCAGCAAGGGCAGAAGGATTTACATTCCTTTCCCACAGTGAAGTGAAGGCTGAGTTTGCATAGTTCCCTGTTGTAGCGCAACAACACATCATCAGTAGGGTAAAACCAACCTGTCTCGTAACAGCCTAAACCCAGCTCACATTCCTTGTTAGTGAGGAGAATTGTGCTGTTTTCCACATTTTGTAATGGGGATGTGGTGTATTTATGGTAACTGAGGAAATGTTTGAAGTGAACTGAGAAGTGGCAATCAGGCAGCAGTATGTATAAGTGTGGCTACTCAGAGCAAAGAAATTCTCATGCAGTTATTAAAAAGAAGCTTTACATCCTTTGCTGTTAGGGAGTTGGTTCATGTTCAGTTATGTGGAAGCTGAAAAGTGTAAAAGGAGTTAAAATGCATAGTTCATAAAATAAACTTTTAAGCCTTATTCTCATAAAACTTATCCGATAAGCCCAAAACCAAAAGATAAAAGTTATGTGCTAAAGGCTTCCTGTTTAATTAGCAACATTCAGGAGAAATAACTTGGCTGTGGAGGAATTTTCGAAGAGGATGAGAGATCAAGTTGAAAGCAACTGCATTCTGCATTATCTCCTCTTATTGTTACTACACCAAAATATCTTTTGGTGTACTTCTGTAACCTGGACAGTACTGGGTTATTCTGTTTTCGAAAAGCAAAATATAGCAAGGATTCATCTTGTATTAAGACTAGCCATTTCTTTTTATTAACAGATCAGATACAAGCAAGGAAGACATGAGAGAGAACTGAAAGATGGAGTTCTTTTACAGACTTTGTCAGTAGATGTACAAGTTCCTTGGAAAAGAAGAATGATTTAAATAAAAATAGCAGTTCAGCTAAAATCTACTCTGTTGACTTGTTCCCTTTTAGTATCTCTTCCGGGAAAACTGAATGTAGACAACATAGCACCTCAGGTATGCGCACTGATGAATTAAATTGAATCTTGTGACTGGAGAGCATATATATAATATATATATATTTCTGTTAAACGTCTGCATTCATCTGAGTTTTAGGTGATAATCAGCTCTCATGAGATGCCCCTCTGTTTTTGTGGGGGGCATTTGGACACCTTTTGACCAAATGGGAATATTTGTTTTCCTGAGAAATAATGATCAGCACTTTCTGAAATACAGCTGCACGAGTACCTACTGATTTTAGGTGCCCATTTTTAGGTATTTCTGCATTTTTTTTTTTTTTACTGTAAAATCTGATATTGGGGTTTTACTAACCATCTACAATAGGCTTCTAGAGGAATATTTTGATGCAAGATACAGGGATTTGAACATTCAGTGTATTTGTTTTAGATGACTGCAGATGTTTTTAAGGAACTGCTTTTAATGAAATGTTATAAATTGTTTCTGTAATATGCCATGGGTATATTTGCATTCAGTAAAACTATAAATATACACCATGACATGGTAATTTTAAGCTTATATATGTTCATTGATGGTCTTTATGTCTTAAATTTCTTGAGTTTCTGTCAGTTTCCTTTGGAATTTATCCATTTTCCAATGGAAATAGCGTTGTATACTGTAATAAAATGGTATCTCCTTTGCCAAGTGCTTTATTTTGTTTTTAATTGCATGTATTTGTTACCCTTTCTAATAAGCTAGATGGTTCTGCCAGATATTTAAGGCGCATATGGTTGAAAGCTGTATTTTGAGAACACAGTTAAGGGACAGTTCACCAGCGCACTAGATCATTAATATGAAATGTCTTGTACTTCTCTTGTGTATAAAAACTGTTCTACTTTCAAGACTAATTTTTTATAAACTTTCTGATTTCAAAGATGTATTATAAGTAACAAATTAAGACCTTCATTTTTGTCATGCTACCTCTCTCCCTTTTATCCCTCCTCCCTTGGCCAAGAAACAAGCAGACTGGCCCTGTAGTGATCAGCTGATTCCTGTGGGAGATGTAATATATATGGGTCTTGGAAAAGCTTCCCCCCCTCTTTATTCACATATGAGACACACATGTGTTCTGTAAGCGTCCCTTCTAGGGCTCACTTAATAGTGGAATATTTGGAGCAAAGGGCCCTGCCTGAAATGGTATACAGTTTTATGTACTTTTAGTCCTTATTAAACAATTAAAATTAACTCGCTTTGCTAGAGGGAGCTAAGTCATGCTATAAAAACCTTTCTTACAGGATTCTATAATTCAGACAGTTCAGTCTTTGTGACACCTTTGGCCTTTAGTCAGCTCTGAATCTAGATAGCTATAGAAAATCAAATTCAAAGGAATAAAACACCATTATTCTGAGGCATTTTCTACCTGAATTGTGGGGCAGATAATTTTCTGGTTTACTTTGCATTGGTTAATACAGTAACAAAATAATACTTTTTGGAAACCTTTTGCTGAGTGTAAGTATTTTGTAATTATTTTGGTTCACTTCTATGGCTTACTTAAATGTTTAGTTTTAAGTTGGCATTATTTTTTGTCTACCAAAGAAAATATAAGTCCTCATATAAAAGGACTGACTTTCTTGAATAAACCAGACCTTGATAGCTTTCTGACTATTTTGGTTCATGTTGGACTACACACAGTGCTATGTTTCCTCTTCCAGAACTTTTGTTACCTGTCTATGAATATGTCTACTATGTCCACCTCGTGTTCACCTCTTCCCCAACATGGTGTACAGGCATAGGTCCGTAACCTACATAGTTGGTACAGCCTTCAGTTGATCTAATATCATTGAATTTGGTACAAGGAGTACATACCGCACAAAACCCTCATGCATCTTTGCAAAAAGGCTTTGGAACTGTTTTCTGAGGGCTCAGTGGTTGTCACTCTTCAATGCTGTTCTCCCATTCCGTTTAAGGTGATAAAATAATGTGTTCTATCTGGATGGTCTAAGACAGTTTACATGTATGAGTTCATTGCACCTCAAGAACAAAGCAGACAGGTTCCTTTAGAAGTTTAAATGAGACTTGCAGAATATTCCTTTTTTGTTTATGTTACTATAAGTGTATTCATAAAGTAGGAACTTGAAAGGCAATAGAGTGACTGAATGAGATTATGAGAGAGTTTGGTCTTCATACCCCACACATTACATGCTGTTATATGCTGTTGCTTCTGTGCACTAAGCTGCCCTTCTGTGTAGTTAGGAATTTCCTTAAAATGTGCCTGGTAATGCTTAAGACTGTAGAATTTTCAACTGAAACATGAGGCAGTCATTCTCACATTCTAAGTGTTGCCTTCTCTTCTTTACTAAGTGGGAGCTATCAGGTAAACATGTGAATCCTAATTCTTTCTAGCCTTGCCTCTTTGGTTCTGAGGATGCTTGACTATACATACAGGCTCCCTAGTAAAGAAAGTAGCCCCATCCAACTGCTGTTGTAGAGCAAGTTAGTTGGTGCTGAGAATGTGATGTCCCCTATCTGTGAGGTTTTCAGTTTCCTATAAGTTTGGTTCCTTTCTGGCCCTCCAGACAGTGCCTCTTACTTGCTGGAGCAGGTTGGGCACACTGTGAGCTTTGCCGTGTACTTTCATCCAGAAAGAATTCAGTTTGTGTACTCCACTCCCAGCCTACTTTGAGATGTAAACAAAAGCACTGTTAGTGAGGGTGAGCTTTAAAGCACCCTTGTGACCTGAGCTAGCATACTAGTGTGGGCATGCCTGTACATACTTAAGAGGGAAACCATCCCAAAGTATTAAAGCCAGACTTGTAACCATGTAAAGGACTAGCAGAGCCTGGCAAGAGGTGTCAATTCCAGTGAAATACCTAGTAAAAATACAAGCTTGTAGGATGGTCTAGTGAGAACTGGGAAAATTCATTCCATTATTAAAGGATATAACCGTTAGACAAGGATTAAGTGGTAACAATTCCAATTTAGAGGAAATGGCATAATGTGAGTTGTGAAAAATAGGCAGTCATGGGTAAAAAGAGGAGTTATCAGCTGTCAGGCATCACTGCTGTTCTTGGCATCGTCTGTTTTTATGACCATCCAAGTTTAAAGTTGTTATTAAGGCAAAACTTTGCAATGCTTTTTTTTATACATATATATACACACACTCAAAATCTGACACTGCAAGTAAATCTGTGTGTTTTATCCACCAACATTCCTTACCATAAGCTGAACAGGAAAAAAGTGTCTGAAAATTGGTGTGATACATAGCAAATGGATTTAATGAACCAGAAAATCTACATTGTTTCAATTATAACAACAGTCCAAGAAAGGTTTCATCATTTATTATAATAGCAATGGATTACATGGATGCAACTTGGTCCAGTTTAACATCTTTATCTGTGACGTGACTTCGTTGGCCAGTAGTTACCTTCTTTCTTTAGAAGAGTAAGGACAAAGGGTTTCTTCTCAAGGGTAGAATCTTTCAGCTGGGAAAGGTGATGTTTTTCTCTTGTAACAATTTTTCTTCCCTCTGTCATCCCTCTTTCTTCCTTCGATTTGTTTTGTTATGTTGGGTTTTCAAAGGGAAAGGGTTACTCTGTTTTGAGGTGCCTAGAACAAATGGATAATTGTCTGGGTTTGTAAGTCCTCTGCTGAGGTTTAAATTAAGCGCAAGTTAATGCTCTAAAAAATTTCTGGCACCAGTTTCAAAGCAGGCTGAATTGATTTATAAACTAATCCAATCTAATGGTTACCAAGTGTTGCTGCATGTTGCAGTTGAGGTTTGACCCTTACTATTTCTTTAATTGTTACCTTTATAAAGTAAGAATAATACAATTTACCTTGGTAAGAGCTGCCGAATAGCCACTTAAGTGCTGATTTCGGAGTATTGGTGCATGTACAGACCTTTTCTGTTGTAGCATTACAGTTTATGGAAAGTAAAAAGCATATATCCAAACTGAACTAGTTTAGGAGGTAGGAGTATTTTTTTTTAGTGTCTAATTTCCTTTTCACCCATTTCAGAACTGTTAAAGTACTACTTAGTTCTCTGTCTACTCTGTCACGGAATGGCTCAAAAAAGGATTAAAAAAGCCCCTTTTGTGGGGAGTAAGTGTCATGCTTTCCTTGAGGTATGTGTTCCATCATCATGTCAGGTAATGCATTTTAATAAATGAGTCCTTGATTAATGCAGGATACAAAATACCTACGTGCTTTCTTCAAGGCTGTAGCAAAATGCCTAAGTTAAGTGAATGACAGTTGATCTGATGTTGGCATCATAATAGGAGCACTTCAGTCAGTTCTTAATATAAAGAAGATTGTACAGCTTTATTCAGGGAATTGATTTACTGAAGAGATAATATGAACCTTTCTTTTCAGCAGCAGTTCAGCACACCCTGAACGAAATTCGGAAAAGCTGCTGTACATCTAATATTTATAAGCTACAGTAAGTGCATCCTATAAGATTCTATGTTCTATTGCAGGGAAACCACTTTAGTGGTATAACACGTTTTATTTGACTGCAGCTGTACATTACATACAGAAAATACTTCTAAAGAACAACATCAGATAAAAGGACTCTCAAGCTCGTATTCCTGAGTTTTCATCTTTAGCCACACATGGTGTTTACTTTGCTGAGAAAGCTTTTCTTCTCTGACTGCAATAACAATGAATGCTTGAGTGAGGAAACATGGATTATTCAGAACTGTTGTTCTTGGGTATTAAGAGAAATCTTCCCCCTACTAAGGGGAGGATTCTGTGTGTTGAGCTTGAAAAAAGGGGGTGGGGGAAGGAGGGTTACTTACCCATGCTGTTACTTACCCAGGCAGTCTGATAAACAGTCACTTGCATTCTTAAAAACTTGGGCTTTTATCATTCTTTCTTACTCTTTTCGTATATGAAACATAGAAGTTTCACATAGCAGTAAACAGTATGCCAAGAATCAGACTCTGTTTTTCTGTTTGTGCTGTAATAAGATTGAAGCATTTTCTGCCTGTTTGGAATAACTTATGATTTGTAAACATAAGAAGAGGTCTTTTCTTTGTTGGTTTTTTTTTTTTCCTGGAAGCTTACATGAAGTGGATAAGAAAAGAAGTTGTTCCCTGAAACCAGATGGGATTCTGCAACATTTGCAGCTAAAAGCTTTTATGGTCCCGTTTGGCTCAAACCCATAAGAATTCTGCTTGTTAGAGACCGGTGTACTTCATCATTTCTACATACAGAATAGTTTGCAGTGTGTGTCTCTGGACACTAAAGATGATTCTTCCATTTGGTATATACTAACATGTGCTTGCTGTGAATGTGGTATGGTTTACTGGTTGGTTTTTTGACAACATATATGTATATAGATTTTCTAATTGTGATTAAAGGGCTCAGATCATTGGGTTGAAAAGTATTCTGTGTTGTGAAATCTAGCAGGACAGACAAAGGGGTGGAATTGGCGCATCTCTAACAGTGTTTTGCAGTCAGTGGTTCTAGGAAGCCTTGGGGTCCAGGGACTAGCTTTAAGAAATTCTTGAAAGGTAATGAAAAAAGGCAAATCTGCTGTCCAGAGGCTTAAGCTTACTGTACATAGGTTTGCACCATAATCCAAGACTGTTTAGTAATCTGCAAATTGAAAAGTGTACTTTTACATAGATGCATGGAAATAGGGTAAGCCTTTAGAAAAGCAGTAGTTTAATCTGATACTTGAAAGTGTAGCTTTGTACAGAAACGTGTATTTGTTTTTAAGTACAAATCTGATACTCAAAAAACATTCTAGATGGAAAAGTGTTTAATGGACTACAGTTTACAAGTTGCTGGTTATATATTTAATGGATTTCCTCTATTTGCATGTAAGACACCTCTTTTCAAAAGCTCTTGCATTCTTCTGGACACCAAATTATTTGTGCTGCTTTTTACCTACGTACAATATATCTTAGAAGTTGGATAAAATTAGCTTATTGAAGCACTTTGACCATAATTTTGCTAGTAAGGATGGTGGTGAATAGAGAGTTTGGCTTAGCAAGGAAGCACAACCCGGTATAGGATGTTTTGCAGAGACCTTGTTATATGAACTGCAAATTTTCTTGAGCTCTAGTTACAGTAGGGTGTTTTGCATTGATTAGCATTGGTAAGAGCACAAGTGAGTTTCATCTTTAGATTTTGAGTGCAATTGACAAGAGGTGCTGTCAAAAATTGTTTGGAAGCCTTCCAGACAAGCTGTGCTAATCAGCTGAGAGTTACCAGTTCTATTGGAATTAACAGAAAAAGGACTTCGGTCCTCATCAACTGTAGTTAGGGGTATATATACCACTGTAGTATGACGCTTCTGAATGCTTTTTGTTCCATGCCCAGGTGCAGTGAAAGACTATTTTAAGAAGAGGCGCTGTAGGTACATTGGTCATCTTTTATTTTGTTCTGTACAATTACTTTTCCATAGCGCTTCTGCTACTAGTTATAAATATAAATGCCACAAATTACAGTGTGGAAAACAAATGGAAGAGGCCTTCTAAAAAACTGATTTAAAGGGAGTTTTGTTTTGGGTTTTTTTTCTGTAATTACTACATTGAACTTTGGCCATAGGTGGCACAGTGTATAAATGTGACCCCAAATTCTAAAGAAAACAGTAACAGCTCTCAATAACTGCAGTTAACACCATGAGTCATTTCCAGCTGTCTTCCCCAGACACGAAGGCATCTGAACAATAGCAGCTGACCCTGTGGCTCTCTCTTTTTTTTTAAGCCATTTTCAATAAATCAAATGGAGGAACTGTGTGTTCACAGCAAAAGGATGAGGGTTGCTGGAAGCTGCGCAGTGTGTGCTTTATAGCAGAAGGTCATGGCGAGATAGAAAATATATCCTAGAAATCCTTGCTAACGTGCTTCATCTGTGTAATAACATATCCAAGACCCAAATCTGTTGTTCGCCTTCATTTTTGAATAAGCATAGATTAGAGATTTTAAAGCCATCAGTCTTTGTTCCAACATCTGGACAACTAACGTTGATGGAGAATGGCTAGAAAATACTACGTGTGATGGCTCCATTATGTGCATTGATTAACTCATGGTTTTGTGCCACCTATTAGAAACTTTGTTGTATTGTATTATACACTGGGCAGGAAAAGGATAGATAAAGGACCATCTGCTATTAAAGTACTGCTTGTGCCACATCTAGCTGTAGACATGTTCTGTAAGCGCCTGGGGAATGGGACTGCCTATTAAAAAGTAGCCGAGAAATACAAAATCATTTTATAGATCAATGCATTAGATGTGTGTGAAACAGAAAACTGAACTATGCTTTTGCTTGGCAGGGTTGTGCCTCAGAACGTGAGACCATTTCTTGTCGTAGTGATCCAACAATGCAAAAAGCTTGAGAATGTTTTTTCATTTAATAGTTGTGCTAAAATGTGCTTGTGGGGACAATGTTTGGTTTGGTGGTTTCTAAGACTGTTTTTTTCCCCTAGTTATGACTTTGATGTATCAGAAAAGTTCTAAAAGTGGATGTGAGGGCTCTTCATAAGCCAGTACAATGGAAACTTGCTTTCCTGTTTGGTATCCAAAACAAAGATTTGACTCAAGACTTTAAGGACCCATAAAAAGGAGGAAATTCATAAAGCACAATTAAAATTTCACCATCTGCTCACTCTAAAGCAGCAATGAGAAGGGGGAGGTTTCCCCTGTGCACAACCATTATAATCTGAATTGCAGTAGAAAATCAGTGGATGTGAATAAGCGCAGCACCTTCCCCTCTCCTATTCGAGATCCTGATTCAAATTAAATGCTGCGTAGAGTGACTACAGGGAAAAAAAATATGTAGTGGGAGCCTTGGCTTGACATTTTCCTCTTCTGTATCATTGTATCTCAGTACAATTGTGTTTTAATGGTTTCTCACTGCCTTTGGCGATGCCACATTACCTCGCATGGGCCACATGTGAGTAGTCTTAATCTGAGGCAGAAAGGAACCTTTTTCCCCCCATCTGTTTTGGTTTGCATGTGTTGGTGCTGCTGTTAATGCTGACAGCTGTGTTAATATGCGAGGCCACCTGTCACATGGTAGATACTGCATCTTGGGGTGAAAGCCTGATTTGTCTCCCTTCGTGAAAGGTGTAGGTGGCTAAAACTGAGTTTCTGTTGGCAGCTCTGCTGGTGGTTCCCCTTTTGTTATTTTACATGTGTCAAAATTATTTAGTCTTCAGTCATGTGGTACTTAATTACTCCAGGGTATGGAAAAAGAAGGGATTATCCAGCGTGGGTCATGTTCATCTTTTATATTGATACAGTTCTACTACTTTTATTAGAATTTACTTATGTGCCTCCACTAGAACTGGCATTTAGTACATTTATGTCTTTTCTGCCTTTAGACGCAGTGAAGAAAGGAGAAACAGATTTGAGCACAAAATGTTACTGTTTGGGATTAGCATTTCTGATTAGGTTGGCTCTTTGTTCTTGGACAAGTGCAGTCCTGGTAATTCTTCGTGCTGCACTGTGGTGCCCCTCCAGGCGCCTTGCTGGTAGAGTGTGGACAGATTTTGGAGGCAGCTAGGTGTTTTGACTGCCTCTGTGTGCAAACCACTCACCATAATATACTTAACTTCATCCTGAGGTGGTTACGAGGATTAATTAACGCTTACATCCTTTGAAGATACCGGACACTTTATAAATGCTAATTTATATTCAGGTTTGCTACAGCTTAGGGATTAGACCCTACTTAAGCAATAGGCAGGGAAGATGTAGGTGGCAAAGAAGAATTAAAAGTAATAAACAGTCACTGAGAGCCTAAGCCTGTGGAACTGTGCACTTGTACTCGATTGAACTGTTGTACCATGCGGGTGCGTGTGTGTGCGGCAGCTGGACCAGGACAGGGTGAAGTCCATTACTGACTTCGCAGCGCCAAACGAGTGCTATGTCAGAGCTGGGACAGGGTAGCGCCGGTGTGTGCAGCCAAGCGGGAGCGTGACATCTAAACGCTGTCTGTTCTCTTTATTACAGAGTTAATTTTCCCTTCTGATCTTTCCTCTCTGCTCACGCTAATTACGCCGCATTAACTTACAAACACAGCCACCCCCCGCTCCTCGGTTGGTGGCGGCAGGCTGCGTGCTGCGCTCCTTGCCCCTGCCCTGCCCGTGCTCTGGCTGGGCAGGAGCTGCTTCCCCACGCGTCTGCGGCCCGCGGAGCCCGCCCCGGAGCGCCGACAGCGGGGAAACACCTTCCCCCGCCCCAGCCGCACCGCACAGGGCGCCGCCTCCCCGCTTAACTCTCGGTCTTTCCGCCCTCCGCGGTGAAAAGGGGCGGGCGGAGCGGCGGTTCCGCCCCTGCCAGAGGAGGAGGGGGGAGAGGTTCGCCGCTGCTGCTCTCCCGCCGCCGCGAGAGTCGGTGCCGGGCGACCGCTGAAGTCGCTTCGCGTCCCGTCCGCCTCAAGTCCCGGCGACGATGTCCGGCGGGGGCAGCCGGCGGCGGGCCGGTTCCTCTTGGCACAGTACCTTTTCCCGCTTCTTTACCAGGAGCTCACCCGGCGAGGCGACGGCGGCGACGGGTGGGAACAGGTACGTGAGAATCAGGACCCGACAGGGCCGGTGGGGTGTCCGCTGCCGTCCTCTGCCCCGTCCTACCTGCCCCCAGCCGTGGGGCGAGGGACGCGGCACCGAGCCGGCTGCGCCTTCCCCCCGGTGGATGTTGCGACACCAGCGGGTGAGGGAGGGTTTCGTTTCGAAGCGGGTGTGCGTTCGCTGCGGGCGGGGACGCGGAGCTCCCCGGGCGTCCCGGGGTTGCGGCCCCGGCGGTGCGATGTCGTGGGGCGGCGCGGCCGGTCAGGGGGCAGGCGCGGGCCTGGCTCCGGGAGGAGAGCAGGCTCGGCCCCGGGAGGGGCGGTGGCTTGTCGCACGGAGTTTGGAACCGGGGGTGCATGTGCGGGTGTTACCCTCGCTGCTGGCAGCGCCCGAGCTCGCCGTGGTTTTAATTTAACCCAACTTTGGCACGGCGCGGGGGGGGGGGGCCCTGCGACACCGGTGGGCGAGCACCGGTGGACCGCGGAGCCCCGCTTGAAACGCGCGTTCGGAGCGGGAGGGGAACTGCGGGGCTGGGGCCGTGCCCGGGGAGCGGGTGTCGGCGGTGGGGCTGTGTCCCTTCCTTGGGCGCCGGGAGCAGGTCCGTGAGCGGTTAAAGGGGTTGGTTGGTTTCCTTTTGGACTGGTGTAAATCAGAGTTTAACGCAGTATAAATATTGCTGATGCGTGTAAGCTTCAGTACGAAATCTGTCGATTATGGAAAACTGGGATTTAAGAACTGTTCTTTTCTTAGTGCAAGGAGACTTTGCAAGATGAAAAGGTTTGGAAACTTGTGTGCTTATTCCTCTTCCTTTTTTCTTTCTCCTTTTTGTTTTTATGGTGGCCGATTCCTACATGTGCATAGGAAAGAAGTACCGCTCAAGTTTTCTTCTGCTTCGTATGCAGCCTTATTGTTGGCCCTGGTTAATTAGGCCGGTTTTGTGGTGAAAAGTTGCCAGCTGGCTAGGCCTGATTTCCTCAGGTGTAGTATTTATTTTTGCTTTTAGCATGTTGGTTTTAATCTTTGAGTCGTTCTGGAGCCTGCATACCTTTGTGTTTGAACCGGCAGAGAAGTGCAGTTTAATCACATAGATAGTTGGTATCACAGTAGTTGTTTCAGTGAGAAACTTTTAGGATCTTGTTATGTGTGGTTTTGGCAATCGTGAAAAAGATCAAAGCTTATTGCTGACTTGTGCTGCCCATCCTAAATGGTCTCTTAAGTGCACTACGAGGACTTTCAACTTTAGAGGTTTTCTTTAAGTGTTTGACCAGTACATCCCCAAGGATTCAGTGTCCGTTCCTGAGCATGAAGCATTGCTTCTGATTTCCTGGGGAAAGATAAAGTTAGGAACAAGGCTGCTGAATCAAGGACATCTTGACAGCTCTGAGCGTAGCGTGCCTGTTGTGTCTGGTGGGGTGGTTAAGATATGGGAGAAGGAAAAGGCTTAGATGTGGCTGAGGACCTGAAGAGGCAGTAAGAGAGGTTTCATTGAAGCCCTCCTTCTACCTCCCTGCAGCTGTGGTTTGGAATAAACAAGCATAGTGGTCGCCTTGGTGAGAAGAAGAGTGATGCTAGTGCAGTGGTTTGTGTACTGAACAGCCTATCTGTAGATAGTGCTCACAGTAGACCTGCTCCGCTTAACTTGGAACTGGAGTCTATTATATCTATCTAAATCACAGTTTCATTTCCTGCAAACGGGAGCCTTTCCTTTATTAGGAAGATGGGATGGTCCAGCTTGGGACCCAAAGAGGCTTGTGCCTCTTGGCCTTGTTCTTGAGCTCCTTGTGCAGTTGACTGGAGGTGGTTTCATTTCTGGAATGGAAGCAAGCAAAAACCCTCCCTCTGTGAGGAGTTTCATTTGGTATGTTAAGGAGGTTTTTTTTGTTGTGCTGGGTTGCAGCGTGGCACGTTAGTCAGGAATGCTGACGTTCTAGTATTTGGTTTCCACTGGCAGCTTTCTTCACCGATTAGTGTAATTGCATACGTTAAACAGCGCTGGGTTGGGATGAGTGCCGCAGGTTTGCTTGTCATGTTTATTTAGTGAGCTTGGCAGTGTAGGAAAATGGATCTCTGAACAAAGTGAGGGGGAACCAAGGCTGCTCTCTGTTTATTGTTATTGTGTGGAGTGTATGGGGCAAGATCTTGAATACATCTTCTGTGAAGTGTTGCAAGAAATGTGTAATATACCAGGATGGTTTATTTCCCATTCACATTATTGATATGACATACCTTGGTACAAGATCAAATTTGGAATATATAGAAAGAAACTGATGTATGGAGATTCTTAACTTACCATTAAGTTTCAGAAAAGCAGAAGGCCCAAGTGAAAAGGGCGGTAAGGGAGCAGTGTATTATACAGGGTGGAATACACTCCCAGTGTACCTGCATTGACCTGTGGAGACACACATCATGCTTAGTGCCTGTGCAGAACTCATCGGTTTCCTAAATTTTAAGAACATGCAAACATGAGCCTGTATATGTCCCAAAGTCATTCTCCATTTGCTCCCACAAGTTAGGCAACAGCAAGTGGATGGAAGCCCCCAACCCTACAGCTGCCCCTCAGCTTGGCAGGGTAGGGAGCTGTCACCCATTCCTTCAGGCACTGAGTTCACTTAGCTTAAAAAGAGACAAAACTCAAACCTACTGGGGCCCTGGTTTAAAATGAGAGAAAGGGGATGGGGGGAATTGCAGTGTTTGTTAATCACTGTCTTAGACTCCTCTGAGAACCTCATTTGATGAAGAGCTTATGTTAATAACTTACCCCTAGAGCAATTTGTAGCTCTGATGAACATGAGAATTGCTGGAGGCTTGCTTGCTTGTGGAAAAAATAACCCGTGCAGATTAGTTGTAAGTTTCATAGCAGCAAAAAAAGCACACCACATGCGTTAACAGCTTACTTGGCTTTCACGTCAAGTATAGACAAACGTGACGCATCTCCCACTGAGATTATGCATGTGAGCATAAGTGTGTTCATGAGAGTTGGGGCTGCTTTGAACAGTGGCTTAGGTGCACTTCTTTGTGGTTGACTTCCATCAAAGTCAGTCATTATGCTCCACTTGGTTATTTGCTGCTTTCAGTAATACAGAATTGATTATTTGTTACCACAGTGCTTGTCTTGGAGTAGTCTAAATCCCCAGGGTGAAAAAGATCACATTTAATTTTCACTATTCTAATGGGAGTCTGTTTGGTTTTGGGTTTGTTCGTTGTTTTGTTTTTAAATGTATGTTTCTTTAGTCCATCTGGATGAAAATAGAGCTTTTACAGTGTAAGTCAATCCACTGCTGTTTCCTTCAGAAATAGGCAGCTTCGGTGGCTGAGCAGTTGTGTTGCAAATAAATGTGACCTTTCAGGTCATGCTAGAAGCTGCCAAGGAGGTGTAACACTTTTCACTCATCTCTTTACCTCAGAGCTACCACCAAAATCTCCTCTAAACCATGGTTTTATTTTGTTAGTTATTCTGCGTATTATTTAGCAGGTTCATTTCAGGTTTATGTTTTTCCCTCCCAGTGCTATTGGTTGCTTGGTCGAATAACTGTCAGTGCAAGTGTGTCTTTGTTGGGCTTGTTTGGGTATTTCTTCTGCATCGCTGGAGTATACCAGAGACATCAAGCAGGGAATAGCTTCCTTTTATTTGGGTTTAGGGGGCTTTCGGGTGGTTTTTTTTTTCTGGCTGGGGTTATTGTTCTGTTCATCCATTAGATTTTAACTAAAAGCTTTCAGAGATGGAAGAACTTTGTTTATTCTGCCTGAGGAGAGATTAGAGAGTCTCTTTCTTCCTCTGGGGCTGCCAGTCATTGTTCCTGTTTACAAAGAACATGTATTTTTGTAGTTGTAAAAACTGTGCATTTGGGGACTGCTGGGAACTGTTTCAAAGGGGAGTAATGCATTCCAAACTTAGCTCTTTGGAAGTTACTATCTCCTGGCTGGTCTTGATTCAGATACCATTGGCACTTCTGAAGAAATCCATTGTCTGCTGGGAAAATCAGTCTCTGCTTTCTAATAAAGAAACTTCCTCTCCCCACCCTCCCTGAGTAGGATTTGTTCTTAAAATGTAACTCATTTTTGAGTGCGCATCAGGGATGATGGCTTATGGGACTGGCAAGTGGAATGTTCCCAACACAGAGAAGAATTCAAATGAGACTTCCGTAAGCAATAGGCATTATGAAATTTTTCTGTTCATTTGTTAATTTAGAGGTTTTGCTTCTTTTTGCTTCCTGGATATTTCAATTGTGGTTTTTATTGCAGGATAGTTCAAATTAGTAGCAAAGGCCTTGATCCAGCAGGTTACCAAAGTGGCTGGCTGTCAATAAATAGGTAAATAGTTTTGTGCACTACTGTGGGACCACATGTTTAATTATAATTAGGTGCGTACCTAGATGTCTCGTGGGACTGAGATCAAAAGGAGCAAGGCCAGCAGCTGGCCATGTATGTGTGAGACATTTCCTAAAGGAAATGTTACTAGAGTATTAATTATAATAGTAGCACTCCTTGGAAGAAACAAAGCAACATAGGTTTTTTTCCACTATTTTAAATGTTAACAGCATTGTCTCCTTTCCAGTTATTGGCATAAGT